>JAGDQP010009569.1:1258-39111 GCA_022664845.1 Lepisma saccharinum
GGGACGTGCTATACCGACAATACTCATCGCCTCATATAGACGTTGTCTTGAAAAGTTTGTAATGAAGGTGGCAAGTAGGACATTGCTGAATGTATAAGGGATGTTTTCGGTTTCCAAATCGAGATACGTAACAAGAAGTTTACTCCCTATCAGATTCACATATTGAATTTCCAGGTGACGAGAATAGACACTTTCATTAAACTCTTGGATTGTTTTCGGAAGATCGCACCTTTGAGCTCACTTCCGAACAGTGAGTTTAAATATATCTTTGCAATGAACCTCACTCCCTTGATTTTGTTAATATTAGTATATACTAATTGAATTCCCTGGTGAGGTTTATAATCCCAATCTTACTGTTGTCTATCCGCCCCACTGTGACAGTTCTAAGGAAATTCAGAGCTTTCTTGTTTCGTTTCAATAAATGTACCTACATAGGCCTTAAACAGGTCCACTGACATTTCCGATTCCCAAATTTGAAACGTATGAAGAATCACATAACCTGCCTTTAATGCCGCATGGAGCTCTGGCGTGCAGAAAACACCTTTGATGGCACGTTCTTCGTCTGTATTCGTACATTCTCCGGTATATAACGTCTCTACAGAGTCCGCCAGAAAGATGTATACACTCTTTAGCATCCTGTATCAGGATACTGGCACTGGCAATTGTTATGAAAGTTACGCATGTTGTAGTATGGGTTGTAGCCCAACAGATGCCGCATTGTCAATTTTTGTAGTACAGGTGTTCACTCCACAGATGTCATTACTATCACCAGGATTAGTCACTCTTTTTTCTTTCTTATTTCAGAGATAAGAGCATAAAAGGAGCACGCCTGACGTTCGAGCAGCGTAAGTACGTTTTGAAGTGTTTTATTGAGGTTGAAAATGCCATAGAAATGCAGCGTCAGTGTAGAGAGGAGTTTGGTACTGAACCACCGACCCGTCTAACAATCAAACGCATTGTTGAGAAGTTTGAGGCGCATGGAACGATTTGCGATCTGCACAAAGGAAGATCGGGAAGAACGGCTACAGCAACAAGTCCTGCTGCTTCGTCGGCGCTCGTGTTGCAACAGTTTGAACGGTCACCTCAGAAGTCTGCTACGCAATGTTCATGGGAGGTGGGGTTAGTGCTACAAGTTCACGACGAATTTTGAAAAAGGCTAAGTGGAAATGGTACATTCCGCGATTACTGCATGCCATTAATGATGACGATCCCGATCGTCGAATGAAATTTTGGGAATGGTATCAGCAAATGGTAGCAAACGATGAGCAGTTTGTGACAAAGGGTGTGTGGTCTGATGAGGCCCAGTGTAAACTCAATGGAACAGTAAATCGACATAACTGTGTCTACCTGGCACCGGAAAATCCGGATGTCTATGTTGATAAGGCAGTCAATCTACCAGGGGTTTCTGTCTGGTGTTAACTTTCTGCTCGGGGTTTGATAGGACCCTTCTTCTTTGAGGATAGTGTCACTGGAGAAGCGTACCTGCAAATGCTACGTGCATTAATTCTACCAGGTATACGTGCACTGTATGAAGACGATGAGGTCTTCTTCCAACAGGACGGGGCTCCACCCCACTACCACCGAGAAGTACGAGCCTTCCTCAATGACAATCTGCCGGGACATTGGATTGGTCGAAGAGGGCCCATTGAGTCCCTCCCCGTTCACCAGATCTTACCCCGATGGACTTCTTATGGGGAACTGCCAAAGATAAAGTGTATCAACGTAAACCGCGCACGCTCGCGGAACATCGCCAGGAGAATACAGAAGCATGTGCATCGGTCTCCATTGATACATTGACCGCTGTAACTGCAGCGACCGCTCGTCATGTTGTTCGGTGTTTGTCCGTCAACGGCCAACATTTTGAACATGTACTCTAAACATATGCTTACGTCAAGGTTTGTAACAGATATATGAACACTAATTACATGTAATTACGGAATCTGAAATATAGTTTTTTTTATATAAACAGTGTATACATTTTTCTGGCGGACTCTGTATACAGGTTCTACAAAGACCAAACAATAGTCTGTTTTGTCCATTGTAGGGTAAAATGGGAATGGCGGGATTCGTGGGAGGTACCACATTACAAAAACAACACCATGAACCTGACTTGGATCGCATGTCTGTACCTTTATGAATGGTTACGGGTTCAAGGGAAGATGCTGAGTAGCCATTACCCAAAGGTAAAGCGCGGTAAAATCGAGAAAATCAGTTGTTTCTGATTCACTGCATTCGTAAAGGCTTTGTAAACATTCCGTCCGCCCACCCTTAAAGGCATCTTGTGGACGTAATATATCTTCAATATGATAACAATGCTGGCGAAGAAATGTCTGTAGTCCCTAACAAGTCTTGACCTGTTTAACCCACTGACATTCTCATATGGTTAAAGCGAGCACCTTACAGGTATTATGTAAGCATTCCACCCGCGCCATGGTGTCTCATATCGACTATTGAGACTACAATCTTGATTATCTATAGGTAGATATCTGAGTTGCGTCAAACAGAGATGACCACGATAATAACAGCCATAATATCATATGCTGCACGAGTATCTTTATCATTAGCATCCAGTTTGTAATATTTAAACGAAGTTTCACAGCCAGGTACATAGCTTTGCAACTTAACATTATGTATATATTCCATATACGTAAGCCATACTTTAGCTTGCTTTCTTTGATTGATAGTGTGCTGAAAACCTAATGCTGGGATAACTGGGATCATTTTCTCGTTGAGATACTGTGAACGATAACACTGGATAGCATCTGCAGGGATGGTCGAGGTATACAAAAGACATTTAAGCCCACCCGTTTTGCTTTCGATAATATCAGAAACCGAATAAGAGCTAAAGTTAGGATACATACGTCATTTTGACAATATTGTAACAGTTCACGCTGAAAATCGAATGTCAGTGTACTTGAGACGCATTCTTTGTGTCATAGGGCTATATCTTGTGTATTTTAGTCAGAATTGTTCCTATATCGTAATGGTCTAGATTCGGATAGAGTCCTACATAATGACAGATATACAGACATACAGACAGATACTCAATATGTGGAGTTTTGAAAAAGTGTGCAAAGTCCCCCTTCTTAAGTGATTCTTCTAACCCTAACGTTTTTGCTAGGTCGGCTGAGCGAACCCACATAAATAGGAACGTTTCTCTGAATACAATGTTATTGATCGTTAGTTTCATAATCTTGTGACTATGGGTACTTAGTTGCGGTACTAAGTACTTTGTTCTAATATTTAATGGGCAACAAATAAATTGCGAATCCGTGAGCATTATGGGCCAGAGTAACCACTTTCGTAAACTTGGAGCCTTGCTGTAACACGTGTGCGATAAACCGTTCCATGGTACGAAATACAAAGTCACGAGTTCCGTTAGCATTACCACAAACATTGCATCTATAGCAATCATCTTGGAAATCTTTACATTGATAGCAAAGGTGCGACACACAAATTAAATTAGGCATCAACTCATGTTCTCCTTTGTCGTTGGCATCCAAGCGCACAGTTCATCTTTTGTACAATGTACAAAAACTCCTCTACACGTTACGGATGCTCTGGTTTAACGTAACAAATACGAGTCTCATTTACATATTCTGCACATCTTTTACAGAAATGTTTGCCGCAAACTTGTTTGGACATTCTACTACGCCAATCGAGAATTACGACACAAGGAAAACAACTAAACGTGATCACATAAAGATTTACGTTTCCTCTTTACTGCATGTCTGTCAAAGCATGTCTCACTAACAAAGATTCGATTACACGAGGGAGAATATCGTTTTGTATCCTCACTACCTTCTGTATCAGAACAATACCTTTCGTACTGGCTACAAAGAAATGGAGATGTATGGGACCGGAGATTAGTATAGGGATTCAGACAATAATTGCAATAACCCCTACCCCTAAAAAGGACGCAATACAATCTATGATATCGTTATGATTATCCTCAAAACGACCAAAGATTTTCCTCTTGGCTGTAGGTCCAACATACATCTTTTCATATTTCCGTGTTTTGGATACACGACCATAAACAATAATTTAATACTTATCCCAAAAGTACTTTTGCAAGATGTCCGCGTCATATAAACTGCCGCCATTGTTACTACGTAAGTCTACCTCAGCAAAATAACAGCTCCATTCCATTAGCATGCCAGTTTTCGGGGTTCGCTTTCATATAAACGGTTTTATTCTAATTTTTATCCGCCCTACCTCGCCTCATTACCAATGCTAAACCCAGAAAGTCTGGACGTTGTGCTACAGGAATAATGTACTTTTGCAAATAGTCCGCCAAGGGCAAATACTTGTCATTTTTACGTAGTCCCTCGCCTTGACAATTATCTGTAATATCAACCCG
The DNA here is from genome assembly GCA_022664845.1 of Lepisma saccharinum. Taxonomy (NCBI): domain Eukaryota; kingdom Metazoa; phylum Arthropoda; class Insecta; order Zygentoma; family Lepismatidae; genus Lepisma; species Lepisma saccharinum. The sequence continues at coordinate 5,619 of JAGDQP010009569.1, forward strand.
AATGCTGATATCGTCACCTGACAGATTATATGACCCTAGCTGCTATTCTCAGTAGTTAATTCAGTAAATGGAAAGATGAAATAAGGAATTAATATAATTTCTCAGCAATATTTAAAAAGAGAAAACAAGAAGAATGAACGTTTTGTGCGTAGCGGCAATGCTTTCATGTGTTCAAGAAGTAAATTAGATTGTCAATAGATGGCGCACAGTTTTACGAATGGCAGCAAATTGAAACTATATGATTTATGTATTAAACAATTGTTTTCCATGTAGACAAAAGGTAAAAAGGTTCTTATTATTGATAATTAAATGCTTAAAGAGTTTTTAATGAATTTAAACTATTGTAGATATATTTAGATCTATCAAGGCTAATAAGTTATTGTAGATGGAAATGTAAATAAGCATGTCAGGTAACATTGAGAGAACTTTCGTAAATCGGATTTATTTCTGATTTATGGAGACTAAAATACTTAAATTTCTATATATGAGTTTCCTTCGGGGCAATTTCCTCTTGACTAAGAAATGCTATTATCTACTCCAAGGAAGCTGAAAAGCGCCGCAGAGTGGTATAATAGTATTTTAAGGTCTAAGATTACAGGTTTCGCGATTGCCTTTGTAGTCTTCACTCTATGTTCGGAAACATTGATCTGGAGCAATCAGGTAGACCTGTCGGAAGCTAATTTTATGCAAGATACAACTTCAGCTTCTTCCAAATTTAATGCAAAGAACTTACATATATATTAAAAGCCCTAAAATTGTTAAGTCAAAGCTCTACTGCGTTAGCTAGACGAAAGAGCAATATAAATATTACAGTATTGAAGTGAAAACGGCAAATTATAGTATCTACAAAACTAAGTCTAAGGGAGATCCATTATATAATGACGTCCAAGCAAGGGGCCTTGAACAGCGAGGCAGTTGAAGAGCTTAACACAAAGGAAGATGGATATAATGAAGAATCAACTTATCTTGATAGTGGAAATGATAACATCAGAGAAGTAGGACCAAATAAATTCGCCAAGAGCGAGGTAAACAGAGCACACACGTAACTACTTTTCACGAAGGAAGCTGTATGAGAAGGGCATTCCTACGCAGTGGTGTAGTTCTAAAGAAGATCGGTCGAACTGAGAACTCTAAAGACAATATTTCATCTAACGTATTAATGAAAACAACAAACATAGACATCTGGAGGTTCAGTCAAATCACTTCAAGAAGAAAAGAGAGAAAATAAACATGATCTATTTACAAAATTAGAAATATTACAGAGAGAACTACAAAACGAAAAAATATAGTGGACGAACAAAAGGCGAAAATGGCTTCTTTAACAAACACCTATTTACAATTAAGTTTGATGGTTAGTTAATTTGCAAACCAATATGATGAAATCGTCAGGAAAGTTCAAACTTTGGAAGATAGTGGTCAAAGTCTTTCTAAATTAGGGACAGAAAGCCCATTTTCAAAACGAGAAGACTTGCAATCTATATGGTATATATTGAAAGAACAGGGACATTGTATACAAAATCTTCAAAAGACGACGGAAGAAAAGCGGTTTAACCAGGAAAATTAATCATGTGCAGAGAGCTGTAAGAGAAAATTAAATGAATACCGTCTTATTCCAATAAAATAGTATACTAAACTATTATCAACAAATCCATAGCATGGCTGAAGATATGTTAAATATAGATTCTACGTTGTCAGATGAACTTATTTGTACATTCTTTTACAATACCCTACCCATCTATATTAAAGACAGGTTATCAACATACCGTCCACAGACCGTCCGACAGTTAAGTAAATATGTACACTCAGCCAATCAAAATCAGAGCGCACTCTTTAGCAGCTCTTAAAAAGTAAGTCCAGAAATTCAGCTGTATGGCAACCTCGCAACAACATGAGTGATCACTGCGCTGGTTTTAATACAATGAGTGTATTGATGCAGTTTTAGAGTACTAATCTTTTTGAAGAAAATAATGTTTGCAAATCTAATCGTGATGTAGTGAAAAATATGAATAAAAGTAATTAGAAATGTTCGTTTGTTATTATTGGCCATAAAATAAATTATAACACAGCGATGTTGCCACGACCGTAATCATTAGTAATAAAGATTTGCTTATTCCCACTTGAGACATTAAATACTGTTTTTGAAACTTGTAACAAATTATATAACATGGTATTCATATGTATAGAATGTAACAAAATAGTAGTGAATAGAAGATTAGCTCATAAATTCACGAAACACTGTAACTTAAACAAAAATCAGTTTTATATAACTTTTGCTTTGATTTCAGTAAGAGTTGAGCTTGAAGCCTGTCTATCTGATGTCTTCATGGCCGTGCGCGCTGCGTCGGGTTAATTTTTCCCCTTTTCGTCCATAATGCGCGCGACGCGAGTTCGAAACCCGAAGCTTGCTCTGCTTTTCTCACAAAGCTCCGTCATCTATGTTCGTATTCCATGGGCGTGTTAATTCGATTCCTGTCAAATGTAAAGAAATATCAATGATTACCATTCCTTTAATAAGGGAGTCCCATTTCAAGGTTTAGTCTAATAATTATATCAAAAGTGCTAATAGTCATATCAAAATGTTTAGAAAGGAGCAGATTAATCGATGTCATATTCGCTGACGTCAAACTTGAGGTCAGTGACTCACTATCAGCTTTACTGTAATTAAATCACATACATGAATTCTTCAAATGCAGAAGGCTAACCAATTGAAAAGGGTCTGGCAATTTTAAACACCAAATTAGAAACGGCTTGATAAATCGAGATTGCTGAACCCAAATTTGAAGTTAGTTTCTCTGTACCTGTTTTCATTTAGGCGCTAGCCTCCATTGCAGATGGAGGAATCAAAACTAAAAGATTCAATATTTTAAAGTAGCTAACAGACAGAACATACCTGGTGGAGAGGATAAATTAACGGAGGTTTCTTGTTCTTGCTAGATCTAAATCCACATTGTTCTCACCTAAGGAATATCACTGGGTTCTTGATTTTGGTAAATTATACTATTATAGAATTGCATTTCTTGAAGTAAACTTATATCAGGTCGTATTGAATGTACAAAGAAACAATTTCTGAGTGGCAGAATAATGGTTCCAAAATACGAGCTGCATTCCTCCTACTTTCTAAGGTACCGGTAATTTGGAGTTTTATAAATGAGGTTGGTGCATATTATTCCCCCAAATGCATCTAATCAAATAAATAAAATACGCGTATTTTACGATTTTGAAAGAAAATTATATTGGCATATGTCAGGGTTTCTCAACATGGAGGTCGCGACCACCAGAGGGGTCGTGAGGTGTGTGTAAGGGGGTTGCAAGAGAAGGTGAAAAAATAAATTTAACTAGAGTTTGTAGGTTGGAACTAATAAATTTGGAAGACGACATTTTATTTAGCTTATTGTTTTTATAATTAGGGTCTACTAAAATAATGCAATTTGTTGAATAGTTTTGAATAATGTAATTAGGGTGTTTATTATCAAATACAGCAGATCAACGGCCTTGTTTCTATGAGTCGTAGGATGAAAAAGATTGAGAAATGCTGGCGTAGGTGTAAAGCGAAAGTATTTGTACTCATTGCAGAAAGTGAACCCAGCTAATCAAGCTAATAACCACGCCAGCAATCTGTTGTTATCCAACGACCATGCGGAAGGATTTCCCCACCAAACCTTGCAATCGTTTCCTTGACCGGTTTTGCTGTGTGGGAGGGTGCATTACCGTGAAGTACAATCACTTTACGTTGTCTTTGGTCATATTCTGGTGGTTTTACACGCAAAGCTTGATGCAAATCGATCATTTGTTGTCGGTAACGTTGGGTATTAACGGTTTCACCAGGTTTAAGCAGTTCATAATAAATCACTCCCTTCTGATCCCACCAAAACACAAAGCATTATCGTCGGTCCATAGTGATTTGATCTTGCAGTCGATATCGCCAGTTCTCCTGGAGTTACCCATGATCTTTTACGCTTAGGTAACTCTAAATAGATCCACTTTTCGCCACCAGTCACAATTCGATGGAGAAATTATTTCCTTTTGTACCTAGCGAGCAGAATTTCGAAAGTAGTTTTTCGGTTTTCCTGCTGTCGTTTAGTCAATGTATGTGGAACCCATTTTTCCAACTTCTGAATCTTGCCCATGGATTTTAAATGTATGAATACTGCTTCTCCTGTCACATTTAATTGATCCGCGATTTGTTGTGTTTGAGCGTCATCCTCATCCAACAATGCCTGCAATTCGCTGTCTGCAAACGCTTTCGGTGGTCTTATAAGTTCTTCGTTTCTCACGGCAAAATCGCCACTTTTAAAATTTGTAAACAACGCATAACACGTGTGGCTTACCAAGAGCATGATTATCGTGAGCTTCGACAAGTATGCGATGCGATTGTGCTGCACTTTTCTTCAAATGGTAACAAAAAACAATGCTGTCCGAATCGTAGTTTGTAGGTACAAATTGCGCCATGTTCAACGCTATTAAACACTACACTATGACATGAAACATGTCTGGTTGTGAGTTGCAAATAGTTATCAGCAGTCAAAACAAGCAAATGACGCCAAGGACGCAGATTTACGGTAACCACAGTGACAGCTAACGCCGTCTATGGAAAAATTCCGGTTTCATATTTACACACCTGATATATATGTATACCCTCCATTCCGAAAGAAACCGAACTTTTGAAAACAAATAGTACCACTAGTGCCATCTGTTGTAATATTTTACCGGTAGATGGCGTAGTCCCTCATTGACAACTGGTATAAATGTCATGACATTTGGATGCACGGCAACAAAGTTATTGCGTTTCAACTGTCAGTGTGTTGTGTACATCGGTCGGAAAATGAGTTTCAAACAACGAGCTGCAATTGAGTTTTGTGTTAAACTGGGTAAACCTTTTACTGAAACGCACCAAACGCTACAAAATGCATATGGTGATGAGTGTCTATCCCGTACGCAAGTTTACGAGTGGTTCAGGCGATTCAAATCGGGTAGAGAGACGCTGGATGATGACGAAAGATCAGGCCGTCCCAGAACCGGATTATCGGAAGAAAACATCGAAAAAGTGCGTGAATTCATCAAACATAACAAAAAAGCGTCGGTGAAAGTTATTGAAATGGAATTAGGCATTCCTCAAACAACCGCATACCGCATTTTGACCAAAGTTTTGGGCCTTAAGAAGGTTAATTCGCGGTTTGTACCACACAAACTCACCGAAGACCAAAAAGTTGATCGAATTGCGCATTGCAAAGACATTGTTAAAAGTGCTCGGCAGGATCGAAACTTCTTGAAATCGATTGTAACTGGTGACGAGACGTGGTGTTTTGAATATGAGCCCGAAACAAAGCGGCAAAGTGCTGAATGGAGAGCGCCGGATGAAGGACCACCCAAAAAAAGTCGCTTGGTGAAGTCAAAAGTTAAGGTGATGCTGATTTGTTTTTTACGATTCAAAAGGAATTATCCACAAAGAATTTGTTCAGCCCGGCCAGACAGTCACTGGAGAGTTTTACTTGGGCGTCATGAAGCGTTTGCTGGCAAGAATTCGTCGTATTCGGCCCGAATATCGAGAAATCGGCAGTTGGACTCTTTTGGACGATAATGCACCATCACATCGTTCGCGACTTGTAACTGAATTTTTGGTCAACAATCACATTATTCGTTTGCATCATCCGCCCTATTCACCAGATCTCGCTCCGTGCGATTTCTATCTGTTCCCGAAACTGCATTTGGCGATGAAAGGAAAGTGGTACGCATCGATTGAAGCCATTGAGAAGGCGACGACCGCCGTCCTAAAGACCATTCCAATAAAGGACATGGAGAAGTCGTTTGACAACTTGTTAGAGCGTGCAAATATGTGTATCGATGCAGAAGGGGAATACATTGATTAATAAAAATGATTTGTTCCAAAATGTACATTGTTTTTTTGTTTTTTTTTTAAACGTTCGGTTTCTTTCGGAATGGAGGGTGTATGTGTATATATATATAAATCGATATTTATATTTCTATGTGTATGCAACTATTAAATATTATACAGGACATTTGTATTTGGTATCTTCATGCAAACACAACCGTTGTCCTACACACCCATAGGGGATCATCCTTAATGTAGTCCCATCCTTAGTATCAGGACGCGACAAACACGGTTCGAGGTCATTCCAAGTTATGCGAAGGTTGGAACGGTGTAGTTGCAGTATCGCTATCGTTGCCCCGTATTTATCACAATTTCCTAGGACTGGTGTACCGGATACCTTGTGTATTGCTTTCCATATAAGTTTTGTACAGCTCTATTGCATATTTACAGTGATCCGTTCCGCTTGTTGAACGTTTCTCCTGCGCGCCCGCAACTCTAGGATACACTGCGCATCTTAGTTCTTTACCCAGGTGCGTTTGAAATCTCCCTATCGCTTCATAAAAAAGCCCATGTAACATATTCCCTTTCTCTGGATGTTTTGCCAGTGTTAAATACTTATTACATGGATGCACAATAGTCTTATGATTTTATGTAGCATGTGTTATTCCTCGATTATATATCAACAGATGTTGCCGTTGTGTGCATATTTGACATCCACTTTTCTGGCATTATTTCCTAGTCTAGTTTTCCAATCTGAAATTTTTATTTCGTGTGTTGCGATAATCAAGTCTTCGAGTGGGTTGTACAGTCGGCTACCATTTTCTTATTCCTGTTTCTTGGCGCGAAACATACGCGCAGCGCTGCTGACTTTAGCACACACACGCAATCGTTTCTAGTTGTGGGGTTCGGGACTTTATTCATATAGCATTGCAACTGCCCCTATTATGTCTTATTAACGCTGGGCTGACATTTTCCTCGCAATCTGGTTGGCACTATTACTTTGGTAACTCGTTCACGATTTTCCGTAATACATGTTGGCTACAACAGCAATATCTGTCTCCTCTCGCCCGTATGTGGAAAGTGGTTTCGGGTGACGTGGTGGTTCAGTGGTAGTTTACCCCAGGTTGGAAGCCAGGGCTTGGCCATAGGTATTACTGTTAACTGCTACAACCCAATCGGGCCGGCTAACGGGCTTGGCAATAGAACATCAACTCGACCGTCCTGGGTGCAAAGTCGTGTTGGGGGATGGTATGACTTTTAACAACTAGGGGCACAATGTAACGGTCTAATGTTCTACACTACGAGACGGCCCCATAGTCAAATACAGGCTACACCACCTACGTCTACATCAAGATATACTGTTACCGTATGACAGTGCGTGCCTCGAGCGAAGAGCAGGGAACACTCGCTTCCAATGCAAAACTGGCTCCCAGATCAATATTTAGGACGATTTTTTCTCCACAAATTATTTAAGCAATGCCTGTTCACGTCCGTGATGAGGTTTGCCGCTGATCATTCATCTTACAAGATATTTCTCCTAGAGCGTGTCCGCTTCAACACTTATATAGTAATTTTGTTTCCTCCAAGTCTTCCGAATGTCTCTCCTCCCTCTTCTGTAACTATCAGCTTCGGTAGATCTCTTCACACACACACAATTACCGTCCATCATTTACTTACGTTACGTCAACTACCCATTGTCGTCCACTTAATTTCTTTCATACAAAACTCCTTTTTTATATTTCGGCATCAGGCACACCATCTGAAAATATTTTTTCCCACTGGGAAATGCAGTGAGGTCCCATCTACTGCTGTGTGTCTCACGTCAAAAACAAGCAAGCTGTGTCTGTCACGCCACAAACAAGCAAATGATAAAAAGAGAACGATAGAAAGATACAAATTCCAGACTACTTTCTGTAACATAGAGTAAAGGAAAGATCATCAAAACCACTCATCAACTGCCTCCCTTGTCTTTCAAGAAAAAGCTCGCCCTGAAATTCATTTCAGACAGTACTACTAGAAAACCGGATCCTTAGAGACAAATTATGCTTCAGGAGTAAAGCTTTGTGAATGAAAAGGTCTAAACAATATCCCATCCTCCCCCGCAATGGAAAAAAGCAATAGCTAATGAACGCAACGCTTGACATACACACACAAGATTCGCTTTAAACAATCAACATTGACAACACACTAAATAATAACAGAAAAAAGCAATATTGATTTTTTCGCGCTCCTAAACGTATTTTCATTAGGAAGAGTTAAAAAAAATGGACAAATTTTATGCCACAAACGACTCGCAAGAATATGCAAAGCCCTACAGGCAAACGGAGATAGCTGTGTAAGACAGAAATTAAAGAATGTACTGATAGTAAATGATAACAAAAAACGTATAATTAATATGTAAAAGTGGAAGAATGTCAGTGTATCACATCACAAACAGATAAAGGGAGGTAACATGCAGATATACTAAATACTGATCGTCACCACATGCATATAAGGCGCGAAAGCATTCGGTGCGTCCTCCTTTGAAGGCATCTGTAGGACGTAAGGGGTTTTGCATTTCACAACACTCATTTCTTAAGAAACTTTGAATTTCAGGAGATGCTTTAACCATCTTTTTCCATTCGCATTCCCAGATGGATTCAACTTTAATTCTACAACTGTTTTTCAGAAATTCTTCTGTCGCTAGTGTTGTCTTATACTGGTCTTCCACAGTATGTCCCTCGTCATCAACGGGAAGACGACGAAGTTGGGTGATGCATGCATGTTCGTGCCAGTAGCAGCCGTAGAATGAGGGATATTTTACTTCGTGTAAGTTTCTGTAGAATGTAAATTTTAAACATAATTTCTACCAAACATTTTTAAAAGAACGAGAAATTTTTGTTGTAAATTTGGAGGTAAAAATTAACTGAAACTTAAAGATAACTTTTTTCTTACAAGTTGCAAATGACATATTAGCTTGTGTTACTTAAAAGTTGTGAGAGATATTTTAATTTGTAAGATTTTAGATAGTCTAAATTGGAAACCTAAGTTCTATCAAACAATTTTAAAAGTACGAAAACATTTTTCTATTAAAGTTGTGAGTAAAAATCAACTTTGTGCAAGTTACAATTGGAACTTAAACGTAACTTTTTTCTTACAAGTTGCGAATGACGTTTACATTTCTTGTGAAGTTACAATGATATTTTTATTTTATTAAAAACTTTTCTTGTTAGGAAAAAACTAGCAATGAATGTTTGTAAAGTAAACACTAAAGTTGTTACAATGATATTTTTATTGTATGACAACTTTTCTTGTTAGAAATAACTAGCAATGAAAGTTTGTAAACACTAAAATAACTCTTTTGTAAAAGATAAAAATAATTAATGAGATCTTTATAGAGTGTGATAACAAATATATTTTCTTTGTGTAAGTTAGAAAACATTAATTGCTATCTACATACTTTTAAAGCAATGTGAGTTAGAAAACAAAAAATGTTATCTACACTCGCTTTTAAAAACAAACAAATGGTGTAAAATTGTAAAACTACAAAGTGTAGGACTCTCACTTGACAAAAGGAGGAAACTATATAAATTCATAATTTTTTAACTTTCGGATCGAGGAAAATATTACATTTTCGTAAAAATTACTCTCGATTGGTAACATGTTAGGACAATATTTTTCTTCAAAGTATGTTATGTGATTGTCAATATGTCTGTAAGTCAAAAAGCATACAAATTATGTGCAACAAATTTTGTTTTTAATTTCACTTAAGAGAACATGATGGACTCTGTCAAGTTCACAAACATTTTCAGTGTGAAATATCTCAATATAAATGTAGTGAAATACCTCATTGAAAAAGTACATGTAGGGATAAACAGAAGAAAAACCTTTTGAATGTGAATTTCAGATTTGTACAATGCAAAATATAACGCAAAATCCAGGGTTGAAGTAATTCCGAGGACACGTATACATCTTTGAGCAATGTCTTCATAGTTTTGAGTCTATATTAAGTTCAATTTCGGTACAAATATAACAGTTTCGAGTTTTAGAAGTTTAATGTAAGTGAATGAGCGAGACACACTAGAAAGTATTCTGCTTCTTGTCCGTTACAACCAACTACGTGTACTGTGTTTTAAACGTTATGCAGATTGCGTATATTAAAAAAATAGCAAACATAATTTTAGCTAACTTGTCTTCGCTCACTCGACATACTCTAGGTTTTTTGATATAAAATATGCCTAATTATAGATTATTCAAAAGTGTTAGTCACATTGGAATCAAGTACATGGATTGTGTTTTAAGCGCTATGTAGATCGCGCCTAAACGTTATGTAGATTGCGTATAATAAAAAAATACCTAATTTAATTTTGCCTAACTCATTTTCATTCACTTGACATACTCGAGGTTTTTTGATATAAAATATGTGTAGTTGTAAATTGTTCAAAACTATTCGTCACCTATATAAAACTTTTATAGTCAGTCTAAAACTTTAATCTTAACAAAGTAGAAAGTTCAAAACGAGGTAGCGGAAGAAATGAAATGTTACTCAGTATTGAATATCACATGGTTGTATTCAACGTTGAAAATTTTTTTCAACATGGAAAATATATAAAACTTTTATACTCATTCTAATACTTTAAACGTGAGAAAGTTCAAAGTTGAAAACGAGCTAACGTAAGAAATAAATATTTATTAAATATTGAACATCACATTCGTGTATTTAAGATAGAAAATCTTTTAAAAATGAAAAAATATAAAAGTTTTATACTCATTCTATACCTTAAAACGTGAGAAACTACAAAGTTCAAAACGAGGTAACGGAAGAAATAAAAGGTTATTGAATATTGAACATCATCTGTTTGTATTCAAGACAGAAAATCTTTTCAAATGAGAAATATATAAAACTTTTATACTCTTTCTAATACTTTAAACTTAACAAACTACAAATTTCAAAACGAGGTAACGGAAGAAATAAAAAATTGTTAAATATTGAACATCACGTGCTGGTATTCAAGGCAGAAAATCTTTTTTCAAATGATGAAACATATATAAAACTTTTACACTGATTCTAATACTTTAAACGTGAGAAAGTACAAAGTTCAAAAGTGGCTGAGTGCAGGGAAGCTAATGCTGTTTGTGCTAGAACAAAATCTCACGAGAGGCAAATCCTTTGAGTCGGGTGTTCGTACAAGATTATGGGTAAATTTTGACGGCGAAAAAATACGTACGTGGCTCAGTCGAAGTCACATTCTTCTAATACTTTAAATGTGAAAAACTACTAAGTTAAAACGAGATAATGGAAGAAATAAAAAGTTATTGAATATCACGTACTTGTATTCAAGACAGAAAATCTTTTTCAAAATAAAAGATATATAAAACTTTCTTTCCTTCACCATCTTACTCCTCCTCAAGATTTCATTATCCTTACAACAACTGTGTTAGTCTTCCCAACGGTCTCTTTCCCTTCAGCATTACTCTGTGTCAGTCGTCTTCTAACGCTCTCTTTTTATTTTTTCCTGTCTAAATGTTGAGAACACTGTTTTCAAATTTAAAAATGATCAGTCCATTTTCTTTCCCTCCCACAGTAGTCTGCCTCGTGATTTTCATTATTCTTGCAAAAACTGTTCTGGTCTTCCCAATGCTCTCTTTTCTCCGACTTTGCAATCATCTCGCTCTTCCTGATGCTCTCCCATTTTGTGACCAATGATTCTGTTAGATTTTTATGCTAAAGCTGATAGTACAAATGTTTCTCACTAACAGTACTCTTTCTAACAAAATTTTATTTGTGGTATTTAGGATCAGGCTAAAAAAATATTCGAATAATTTGAGCAGTGTAAATAAGCTCAATTCTTAACTACAACGCTAAAGGATGTTTGTGGTCACTATTTCTGATAAAGATACATCAACTTTCTCAACTAATGTAACATATCAAAAACGTTGCATGAAAACTTTTAAGTTAAAATCTATTCAATTGTTAACTAAAAGACTATTCGTCCGTTCCTAGATCCAATTTAGAATTTCAATGAATAAGAAGGTAATGCATTCACGTTCTATGAAAGCTAAAACCATGTGTTTTCCTCCAAGAAGTTTTCTGTTAACTGAAATCATTACAAAAGACTCTCATAACGTCAAATCAATAGCTACTAAAAAGGAGACGCCATCCCCCGATTAGGGGTGGGCATATGCATATGCCCTTCTCTAAAAAACTTACGAAATGAAGTGGGTTTAACTTTCGCATAATTTTAATAGAAGTAATTTATATTTAGGGGTGAGCATATGCAAAAGTACTAACCCTACTCTGAAAAATCTTACAGCTTAAAATGTGCTCGCTAAATGGGGTGGGTGGGAAATTTATTAACTTCTTTATTACACAAATGGGGGGAAATATTAAATGCAAAGGGGTACATCCCCAAATTACAGGTGAGCATACGCGAAAGTGCTGTGAAGGATCTTACTGTGTGAATACATCGTAAAACATGCTCGCTAAGTAAAGGATCTTATTATGAAAATACATCGTACAATGTGCTCCCTAAATGCCAGTGGGAAATTTAATAACTTCTTTATTACACAAATGGGGGTACCATTAAATAAAGGAAGTAGCTCGCAAAAGTGCTTTGAGTAAAGTTGAGGGGCATGACTTCACTTCCTTCCCAACTCTGAGGGATGAAAATGGTGGTGCATGTTATAACGTGTGCTTTCCTTAAGCGTAAAACGTGTTACTGAAATCGATAGCAAGGTATGCAAGGTAAAGTTGAGAGTCAATCAGAGTTAACCGAATCGACTGTAGTGTGAGATTCATTTCATTTTCAACCCTGAGCGATGAAAATGATTGTTCATTTGCTTATTCACTGAGTTATTAACACATGTTTCACTTGGCTATTTATCCAACTAAGGCAAGCGTTCATGAAATTCAGACCTTATTCTTATATGAGGAGATCGTAATGAACTTCTATAAAGTTCACAAGATCTCATTGAATATTACTCATGCTTAATTAATCATCAGGTTAGGTCAAGTTCATCGCCCACTCGAAGTCAAACTAATCGATTGTACTCTCAAATTCACTTCGTTTCCAACCCTGAACGATAAAAATCCCTGTTCCCATCGCAAATTCTTTTTCAAAAATATCCGCAAGGTTCTGCAGTCATATTAAAAACTTCCACAGAACAGAACCAATGTACCAGGGTTAAAACTCGGAGGGAAAGGGTTGTTAACATTATCTTAAAGTGTAACACGTGTTTCAATTTCTTATTTACTTCAATTGAGAGCAAAGCAAAGTGAATTGAGTATTCTTTCAAATCGCAAGGAAAGCAAGTAATGTAAGCTTCCATAAAAATTATTCCTTATTCTTATTAAAACATATTTCAGTTCGCTACTGATACAAATCACAAGGAATACAAGCTTTCATGAAAATCAACCCTTATTCTTATATGAAGAAATCACAATGAACTTCTACAAAGTTCAGAAGACTTCAATAGATATTACTCATGTTTAATGCATTATACAGAACAAAAAATAAATAATAAAAATAAATGTTTATTACACAAATGGGAGGGGATAGACATTAAATGCAAAGGGGCCAACATCCCTCGATTATAGGTGAGCATACGCGAGATATTAGCTGAGTAGTTAATTGAAAGACGTGTTCTTTTTATTCCCTTCGCTTGGGTGAGCTTGAGGACCAGTCGAAGTTGACCGAACCGATTGTAGTATTAGATTCACTTCGTTTCCAATCCTGATAGATGAAAATGGCGCTGCATATCACAAGGTGTGCTTTCCTTAAGTGTAAAATGTGTTAGTCAAATCGACAGCAATTCAGTCTTTCATGGAAAAAAATCATTCGCTAAGTAGTTAATTGAAAGACGTATGTTAATTCCATCGGCTTGTCTAGACTTGAGGACCACTCAAAGTTGAGTGAATCGATTGTACTAATAGGATCACTTCGTTTCCAACCCTGGCTGAAGAAAATGATTCTGCATGACTTAATGTGTACTTTGCTTAATCTATTCTTCCTTTTTAATATATAACTGTTGTCACTCCATCAAAGATGAATTAATCAAAGGTGAAAAGTGTTCTTATCATCATTCGTAATGGTATAGGCAAAAATGTAACATTATCTCCTATCCCTGTGCGCAATCCCTTTTCACATATTTTAAGCATGGAGCCAACTTTTGAATTCTTTTTTTATTCATCAAGTCTGCTATAATTCTTTTTACCCCTTCAAAATGTTCTTAAAAGATGTAAAGAAACACTAACTTCCCTTCACACTAATGAACTTATCTTAGTTGTGTCTTTTTCTATCATTTTCTGTAATAAACAACAGGATGATTTCCGTACAGTAAAGAATCTTCTTGTTACACAAAAGTGAATTAAATTATAAAAATGAACAGAAATAAATTAATTGTGTCCTCACATTTTTTTATAAATTCCTTCTAACATCATTCAATTATACTTTAAAAGTGATACACACTCACTACAATACTATATATTCCACTAATGAAAAAAAAAGAAACACAGGAAACTAGTCTAATGTGTACTTTTCTTAAAACTTTATCTTTCACTTTTCAAAATTGTTACACTTGAATGTTTTCTTCACTATGAAAGCAAAACTTATCAAAAAGTATTTTCTAATAACAAAACAAATTAAATGCCCTTTGCTTCTCAAGATTGCAAGACATAATCGTGTTTGATTTTATTTATACAAAATATATTTAAGCTGAATTAAGCTTGTAAAAATTCTCACTAGATGGCATGGAGTTAAAAGTGATACATAGGTAAGCATTTTAAAAAGATTCGGGAAATCTTTTCATTAGTATTTTTCTATGTTTAAATGCTATTAAAAATATAATAGACTTGTATTAAGCATAAATTAGTCAGAGAGATGTTTAAATAATCTTTACTAAAACAAATACCAACTACACCATTAATTTACTATACTTTCATATTCTATAAGAGAAGCTGAGAATTCACTTATCGACATCATCATCTGGGAAAATCACTGTTGCCATACAGTTTGATTACCAGCTTTTTTGCTGAAATAATTCTAGTGGAGGACTTTGTGCGTTTGTCACTGGTCGACATCACCAAGAGAACGTATTGCTGTCTCTTAGGGGAGCCACGCCACAGCGGTTATTATCATTCATCACGACTTTTGACAGAACCATCAAACACGTCACTGTGACGGACCTGTCACATGTGAAATTTCTGATCATCTCTTTATGTCTATATATAGTCATTCAAGGAACACTTTCAGCTAATATGACTACTCATCATCATCACTCTGGAAGACATCATCTACCACAGCAGGTTCCAACACCACCTTATTCTGATCCTCCATGGTACTCTGCTACTATAAAATCAAGAACAAAACCACATCAAAAACGCACTACCGATCACCTAGCATCATCCAGCATGGACAACTCCAGACGATCCTCAACTTCTCCACCTTCTAAGAAAAAGCACACTATCAGCGACTCAGATTCAGATCATGAAATGGCGCATAATGATTCCGAAAACACTCTCTTAAGGTCTACTAAAAATTCAGTTACTTCATATCTGCTTACCAACTTCGACCCCAAATTTCAAAATACCGAACTCCTGTTTCAACAATTTGTGAAATATGTTTCAAGAGATCTCATTGTTCGCATCATTCACACACCTAATGGCATCATAGTAAAATTTTCCGACCCTAACCTAGCCACAAGATTACGAGACAAACATAGCCTGGAAATATGCGGAACTTCTGCAAAATTCACTAAACTCAACGCTCCCAGCTTGAAACAACCACCACCTCCACGCAGATCACCAATGTTATATGTAGTGATACGAGGGATCACTCCAGATTTAACAGATGAGGAAATTACACAGGAACTCAAAACCGAAGGCCATCTTCTAACAAAATGTCTCCGTATTAAAACCAAACTCGGCACACCTAGTTACATGGTGCGTGTACTGACCAATCATTCAGAAACCATCACTAACTTACTGACATCTGGAGCCTATATCTATAGACCTCGTTACAGAGTAGAACCTTCTCATTCACAACCTCCACTACCAACACGATGCGAACGCTGCCAGCTATATAATGATCATACAACCTCTCAATGTCCAAATACACCAAAATGTGGCTATTGTACAGGATTACACAGCACAAAAGAATGCCGAAACCTCAACCAACCACCATACCTGCAACCAGCAACATCCTACCTACAGTTACAAATGTAAAAACAGACCCGAACCCACTCCAGACAATCCAGGACTCGTTTTACCTCTTCGCCCTCCAGAGACTAAAGCATCTCAGTCACCAATCCTCTCTCCATCACAACTTATTACCGTCGACCAATTTCTTTCGTTCATCACCATTACCTTGCAAAACCTATATCCATTCCAAAGAAACAACATTCTATCCCAACTCCAATTCGCAGCCCGCTCAGTCCTCAACATTAATCTCCAACCTACCTATTCCGGTCCTTACATCTATATACATACAAACCCACTAGAAACTGCAGTATAAGACAATGATACTCCCTATCCTTATTATCATTATCATATTACATTTTCTCTCACTTATCACCACCATCACAGCAAAGTCTCCCATCAGTGTTCGACAAGGGCTCATCTGTCTCTCATCCCACCCAGAGTCGCCCCTGGGTAAGAAGATTCACCCTCGCCTGTCCGTTTTAATGTTTGTGACGTAAAGTTGCACTTCATCCCCATTACTCATTAGCCATCATAATCATTATGGATCCTGAACCAAACATATGATTCTAAGCGTAATGCTTATAATCGCAACCATTTAGTTAAGATATGTATAAAATAAAGGATAAATACATTTTGTAACCTCCCTTAGACCACCCCAATCCTACTCATCCTCCTCTCCTATACATCCCTTCCCTATAGAGAGGGCGTAACCCTCTAGTGGGTGTTAGTCACTCCGGTGACTAACAAAAGAGGCCTTAGGTCTTTTGCGAAAAAAAAATTCACTGATCATAACTAACCTAGCACAGCTTTTGATGGTTAGCGTGCTAACGAGGACACTGAGTAGCATACGCACAGGCGAGAACAGTACGTATACCGCGGAACTAGGATTGACGGCGTTATTCAGCGACGGAGGGGAAGTTAGTCAGAGGTAGCAGTGATTGCACAAAGACTGATCATCTCATTATCAACACAACATTATACCCTGACTGTGTTTTATCGTAACCTCCGTTTTGTTATTGTATTTCTAGGGCCTCTGGCCCTAGGTTCTCTCACCATGGCAGATCAACACCAATCAGGACATCATAAGCTTCCAGTAACAGTAGTACCAGGGCCTCCACCATATTCCACACTAGGGAACATAAGCAAACACCGACGCAGCTTACAGGAAACATATACTCGATCACGTTCTAGATCACCAGTTAACAATCGGTCCGGTCGATCTTCACCACCGTTGAAAAAATCCCACACAATCAGCGACACAGACTCCGAGAACGAACAGATGGACATCAATAATCACGAGCAATTTCCAGGTCTAACAGAAACTTCCAAGAAAAAACATGCATTTCTTCTTACCAACTTTGACACAAAGTTTCAAAATACTAAAATATTACTGCAGCAGTTCACCAAATACGTGCAACGAGACAAGATACAGCACATCATACCAACAAGAAACGGGATTACCATTCATTCACCGGATCATTCTTTAGCTACGAAAATATGGAACAAGTATAGTTTTGAGATTTTTGGACCAAAGGCCAACATTGCGCGTATGGATGACAAACCTCCGCGACAACCACCACCTCCACGTCGCACTCCAACACTATCAGTAGTGATACGCGGAGTAGAGCCAACAATCACTGACACTGGAGCCGAAGAAGAACTGAAAGAAGAAGGTCGTTCCATCACAAAATGCCTCCGTATTAAAACTAGGACAGGAGAACCAAGCTACATGGTACGCGTTATCACAACCAGTCAAGACACAATAGATGAGTTACTAAACTACGGAGTTATATTTACAAGAGAAGATATAGAGTTGAACCATCTCATTCTCCACCTCCACTTCCAATCAGATGCGAAAAGTGCCAACAATATAACACTCATTTAACATCACAATACAAAAACCATCTGAAATGCGGCTACTGTTCGGGACCACATATTACGAAATCATGAACAACCCACCAAAATGTACTACATGCGGACGATCTCATCCTACTTTTAACTATCGTTGTAAAGCCCGACCAGCACCAGAACCAACGAAGCCTGAACTTATTGTTCCCATCCGCACTTCAGAAACCAAACAACCTGACGCTTCTCCCATCACATCTGTTTATCAACCAATCACCATAGAACAAGTACTCACCTTCATAACAGTCGCACTCCAAAACATCCATCCATTCCAAAGGCAATTCATACGGCAACAAATCCAGCACGCTGCTAAATCAATACTACATGTCAATTTCAATGCTACGTACTCAGGTCGCTATGCACATTTCATTGCAAGTGCTTATGAAATAGCAGTATGATTACATCTGCATATTCACTCCAACTATTACGAAGATTATGGCATTAGTATTTTTATTTCTCCGTTCACTCACAACACATAAAATCCTGTTCGAACAACTTCTGCTAGAAGAACACGTCAACGCCTTTTTACTCAATGAAACGCACTTAAACCCAACCAACCATTTAAAATTTCCAGATACACTCTTCTCAGACAGGGCAGTAAGATACCAGCTCTCTGTGCCAATGGCGGTACTTCAATCGGCTTTGGAACAAGCGTGCCATATAAACAACATACACCTCCAATAGTAAACCTACCGGAACACTTAATAACCACCATATATTACAAAAACTGCCACCTTACTCTCGCAACCATCTATATCAGACCAGGTCACCCTCTACCATATGATTTCTTCACATACATATCAAATACTTTCGCCAATTACATAATAATGGCAGATATCAACATACATAGCCGCTCCGATAGGGACAAAACCAACTTCCAAAATTTCATTGAATATCAAACTACCGGTACAATGAATCAATTACCGCAACCAACCAGACCTCTCTCCAATACTACCCCGGACATTGTCATAACATCTACCAACATAGCCAATCGTAGCACAATAACAGTTCTTGACCTCATGGGAAGTGATCATGCACCCATAAAACTTACCCTTCAATGCCAACAAAATCCATGTCCACAACAACCTGCACCACTGAAACAAGTAGTTCGCTTTGATCGAGCCGATTGGGACAGCTACCGTGACTACATACATAACCAAATCACACCTCTCAAAACACCCACTTCCGAAGATGAACTTTATACATCAGTGAACCAAATAACTAACATTATTCATACTGCCTCAGACAAATTCATTCCGCAAACCACAATTCACCCTTTCAAACCTAACCTTCCACCGCAATACCTTACCATGATCAGACGCTCCAGACAATTCTATCGATATTTTCAAAGAACTGGCAATCCGGAATCGCTTCGTTTCCATCGCCAACTTCAACGCACAGTCCGAAACTACATCAAAGCTTACAAATTAAGACAATGGGTCAAAACATGCAACTCACTCGCCGATACAGCTCATCCCACAAAATACTGGAAAAGGTTTTAATGCACTCAGTGGTAAATACTCTAAAACAACATACCCACTTCTACAAGACGACCAAGCACTTCACTCCGATCAGAGCAAAGCAGACGCATTCGCTACCTACTTACAGGAAATATTTTCACCCTACACTACCATTTAATCCCGATAGACGCCATCCCGTAGACCGACTGAACTTATCATCACCACATCTTCAACCAAATACAGAACATCGTCTTCCTGACAACCCACTTACTGCACCCATCACCACGGAAGATACAACACGTATCCTAGCTAACAAACGTCAAACCTCACCTGGTATCGATCGCATCACATATCGCCACTTGAAAGAAGCACCTACATCCCTAATTCAGTTTCTAGCCTCTATCTATACCTTTATTCTACGCACTGGCTTCTTCCCATTACCTTGGGAAAAGGTCCAAAACACTCATGTTTCTCAAACCCCAAAAACCTCCTAGCTCTGTATCCTCCTACCGACCGATCCAATTAACCTCAACCTTCAGTAAAACCTTAGAGAAAATCTTAGTACTACGATTCCATGCCCACCTAGACCAATACAACCTTATTCCTCTACCAAGCAGGATTTCGCCCATGATATTATAGCATAAATGATCAACTCCTTCGTTTAACCAACATGATAACCAACCATTACAACAGTTCTCGTACTTCCTGTCTGGTCCTATTTGATTTAGAAAAAGCGTTTTACAAAGTATGGGAATCCGCCCTCACCTATAAACTCCAAACATTCCGACTACCCATAACTATTATTCGTTTCATCTACAAGTTTCTGACTAATCGCCTAGCATACATAGCCATTAACAACAGCACCTCTCATCCAATATTCACTGCGGTTTCCCTCAAGGATCCGCACTATCTCCCCTTCTTTATCTCCTCTTTGTTACCGACCTACCACCATTACCCTCCAATATATATGTTTCCCAATATGCAGATGACACCGCCTTCCTCGCACTTAGCTCCACTATCCAGCACATCAACCGCACCATGAACGATGCCATCAACACATTCGCTTCTTGGTGCAGTAATTGGGGACTCACCATAAATTCCCATAAGACACAAGCAATCGTTTTCATCCCACCTAAACGCCGCTCGAAAGTCATCAGAAATCCCAACCGCCCTTCCCTCACCGTCCTTTATGAACCCATAAAACCATCCAAAACTGTCACATACCTCGGTCTCATTATAGACCATCATCTCACGTGGCGTCCTCATCTCTCTAAAATCATAACCAAAGCCAAAAATAGACTTAACCTCTTAAAACGACTCTCTGGCACAACATGGGGACCAAAACCAAACACCATTCTAAATACATATAAGGTATTTCTCAGACCAGTTTTAATTTATGGACTTACAGCCTGGATTTTTTTATTTTAAGGACCATCCTGCCACCCCTACCTCTTTGCTCTCTTAGCACAGCTTTATTTCGAGCGCCTGAGGGGCGCAACGAATCTAAAAGGGATTCTCCACAAAGCTGGGGTAGGCCATCCCCCAAGTGGTTTCCCTGTCTCGACCCCTTCTCGGCGTCGAGACACGGAGTCCGTAGGACCTGAAATTGCATAGATTTAAACTGGTATAAAAAAATGATAAAAAAGAAAAGAGTATAGGAGGACTGAGGGGGATATTTCTGTATCCCAGTTCCCGATGGATAAACCTGGGCCCTATTTCCGCGAGTTGGGGGGAAAGTTACTATTTATTTTTTCTACTAGCAATGCATACACTATTTTACATATACAAGTGACTTGAGCTATACAAACCTCAGTTATTTATTCATTTATATATGTTTGTGACATTATTATTTTAATTTTTATTATTGTCATTTAGTTCTTATTTATTATTTGTGCATATCTCTGATTTGATTTATGAGAGTTTTAGATTTGTCTGTTTTTTCTCTTTCATTCATTCATACTTTACTGTTTATTATCTTTATTATTAGTATTTTAACACGATTGCAGCTCTTATTTTGTATCCGTTCTCTAGTTGAGCTTAGAGAGTTTCTACTTTACATTATTTGTCTTTCTTTTTCTAATTCTAATCTTTACTCATTACCTAATCTATACTACTTGTAACTTCCTTTATCCCAGCAAACTATATGTCCCCTAGTATCACTAACTGAATATTTTATAGAAAACAACATAAAGTCACATTCATTCCTCCATTCATACTCCCATTCATTCTGTACGCGGCTCCAAGCTGGTCGAGTTGATTCAGGCCCCCGGGCAGCGGGATTTCTCCTCCAGATCCATGGATCGGGGCTGGTTGCCGCTTCTCACCACATCTACCATAAGTTACAAATTCTAGAACGCCATGCTTTACGCATAGCATACAGAGTAAAACTACCAAGCCCGACACAGGAACTCTACAATAGAATCAAATTTCCACATCTCCTCCTACACATAGAAAAACTACGCATCCGATACATCACGACCCGGCTTGAAACAAACCATCTTCTATTTCACGATATTCTACACTCACATCACCTTCAACAAGCACCAGCCAAATATACACACATACACACCTCCCTACTATGCACATTATACCAATACACTCTACCACCTGATCATCCCGATATGCCACTCATATCATCATACAGCTCACCAGAAATTACTCATTATGTAGCACCCTCATATTCTGCAATGTAATCATTTTGAACGCCAGCTCTCACCTGTCTCCATCAATGACTAGCGTAGCCCCTAGTCCAGAAGATTGTCAGCCATTCGTCTTTCAATGTGCCAAAGTGTTGTGATGTCTATTTGCACTTCATGCTCATAATCCATCACATCATCATTATTGAAACACTAACATAATTTATGATTATGAGGCAAACTCATAATACTCCAACAATGATTTTTTATGATATTATGTGAAATAAGGATAATTAAAATGAAAATAGAAACCCTTAGCCCAACTGCCAATTTCCTTGGCTATCCACACTATCCTAACTCCTCTTCCCAAAAAGAGGGTACAGCCCTCTGGGGGTGCTAGTCTAAGCCTATCTTAGGCTAGCAGTAAAAAAAAATTCAAAGTTATTCCAGGAAGCCACCCTGGAAAAAAAATCACTGATTGAAATCCAGCAGCAACCTTAAGCTGCTTAAAAAATGAGGATTGGTCTAGCCGGTAAATCGAAATAAGCAGACACTTTTTTGACATGTGTAATGCTCTTCTCAGAGCCTTTACCGTCAATAAAATGGATGAATACCCCCAAGTATGAGCCCCCTCTTTTCTTCTTCTTCTCTTGGTTTCATTTGTTTGTTTGTTCAGTTGTCGTTGTTCTTTTTGTTTGTTTCTTTGCTCAATTGTGGTTGTTCTTTTCGTTTGTTTCTTTGCTCAGTTTGGTTATTCGTCTAAGGGTAGTCCATATTCCCTCGTTTCGTTTGTTTCTTTACTCACTTTTCGTTATAGTTATTCCTCTAAGGGAAGTCTACATTCATTTGTTTATTTTCTACATTTCTGGTTATTCGATTATTATTTGTCCTGTCTGTAATGGAGTATTTTGAATCTAGTCCTAACTTACTCTCTTGTCAATGTCCGCATGACATCAATGGTCTTGTACATTCCATCTGGTTTTTGCAACCCGCAATTTTGTTCAGTGTTCACATGGTGGGGATTTCCAAACGCCACACGGTCTTTTCCCCAACTTTGCAATGTTGGATTTGGTCATCTTAAATTTCCGATCACCTTAAGCTATGGCCTGGCAGAATCACTTCGCTTGCGTCAAGTACACCTTAACATGGTAGCTCAATGACATCTGTCACATGATGGGAATTTCCAGGCAACATCTTAAGTTTCCCTCGTTCTTGCAGGACTGAAATAAAGCATTATGCAACTGCTAGCCAAATTTAGCCCACAATTTTGTACAAACCTGTTCTTTTCCCACCCACATTTCACTCATAGCCTTCTACAATCACCCCTGATGACGTAATGACCTCTGTCATGCGAAGTATGACGTCATCATCCCTGACATCTTAGAATTCACTGTTTCTTGCAGAAACGATTGCGTAATACCTTCTCCCACCCACATTTCACTCATAGCCTTCTACAATCACCCCTGATGAGATCACCACCTCCAACCACGTTTCACGTGATATCACCTGCGCATGGAGAAGGTTAAACTAAGCCCAAAGGATTTGTACCCCACAACCTTACCCTATTTCTACTGTATCGAACCCGGGACACCTTGATTACAAGGGTACGAACTTAACCACTCATCTATCGGTGACACTTATGAAAGGTCAATCTTATTATTACTTTAATTGTTGTAAGTAATACTGGTTTAGACCCATACATATTTCAAGTAAAGGTGAAAGAAAAACTTTTTTTCTAAAAAAAAATAGGAATTATTCCACTATTTCGAAAGTTGTCCCAAACAAGCAAAATATATATTTTCGGTAGCAAATAGCCACAAAGCAACTACAAGCCGATGTTGTTTATGAATGACAACAGGCAATAATAGTAATAATAATAATAATAATAATAATAATAATAATAATAATAATAGTAATAATAATAATAATAATAATAATCTTTCGAGCTGAGATGTTTGTTGAAATATTCGGGCTATTGATTTAAACCACACGTTTGGAGCTAATATATTATTCTTTTAAATAACGAACTAACGATTTAAAGTAATTTTCTTGGTACTCATATCATGGGAAAGGCGAAGAATTTCGATTTAAAAAATTTGGTTCAGAAGAACAGTGCTAGTGGATAAAATCGGCTTCAGGTCAGATAGGTGGGGTCGCGGACAGTTCGCCACCAGAAATGAAAAAGCGGACAATTCTTCACCAGAAAAGCAAGGCTAGAGGACAATTCGTCTCCAGGAAACAAGGGTGGCGGACGATTCACCACCAGAAAACGAAAACTTGCACAAGTCCTTTGGGCTTGCGGATTGGGTCTAATCCCCCCCTAAGGTTAAGGCATGCTGATCCGTGATTTTGCATTAAAAAGTAGCTTTTACAAATTTTATTTTGGACTTTTTCGATGTTCAGAATTTTTCTATTTTGTTTTCTTATAGAAAATTTAAGATTAAAGATGTTTTTTTTCCCCTGAGGGCAATTTCGGAGCACGGAATATTCGGTGTAAAAGAGCCGATAAGATTCAGCATTGCATTAATTTCAATTTTAATAAAAAATAAATGGTTAGTTTCATTTAAAGCCGTATCTATGAAGCAAATTCTAAACGGTCTTAGCAGAGCGAGGAGAATAACTTTCTTGCGTGTGTCCATTGCCACCACCTCCATAAAACCAAGGTTACGCATAAAACTGGTTACATAGCTACCCTGTTCACAGAGATTTTCCGCGCGGGCAATGCCGCGTTTATGTGGAAGGATCAGCGAGAGCGAGGCGAGCGTGGGAGAACTCGCTCTCGGCCCGCTCTCGCGCGTATGTGAAAGCGCCCTTACGGTGTGCTGTTGGAGAGGCCAAATTGACGTCACGTTGACTACCTACGTAGTTTTCTAACTTCTCTCTCGGGTCGCATTCGAGCACTAACGTTGGGTTGCCAAATCTAACGTCCACTAACGATCACATATGGTGTAACCTGCAAAGCTTTAGGTTGTTTTTCACTTCTATCTTTTATTCAATTGGAACACTACCCTTATTGTGTTATTTGAACTAACGTGCACTAACGATGTACTAACTATGCACTAGCGATCACGTAGATTTAGGTTCGCATAAGTCTAAAATTGATTTCTGAGTGAGTCCAACTTAACGTCAGGTTGGTTCCACCAACTTTATTCGATTTCTATCACTAATATTAGAGTCATGTGCACTAACGATGCACTAACTATACAATAGCTATCTCGTAAATTTTGATTCCATGGGTCGAAAATTTCTTTCTGGCTGAGGCCAAATATATTCACCATTTAATTTCCCCAAATTCTCACTTAAGAATGTAACACTAACGTTAGTGTCATGTGCACTAACTTAGACTAACAATGCTCTAACGAATATATATGCTTTTATTCGCGAGAGCCTTACGAAGGAGTATGGGAATGGTCAATATCACGTCAATTTGACTGCATACGCAGTTTTTTACTTCTCTCTCTGGCCGCATTAGAGCACTAACGTTGGGTAGCTAGTAGTAACGTGCACTAATTATGCACTAACGAACCCACATGGTTTAACCCTCGAAAGGTTTACGGAAGGTTATGAGGAGCTAAATTGGCTTCAAGTTGGGCGCCTCCACAGTTTTTGTCTTCTCTCTTTGTTCCAAAGGGAACACTAATGTTAGATAACGCTAACATCAATAAATAACACTTTTGTTATTTATTGAGGGAAGGGCATGCAGTCACTCGTGTGACTTCCGACTGGGTCAACGCCCCGGTGAACAACTAATCCTCTATAGCGAAAGTGAAGCCGCTAAGCAACACCAACTGTAAATATTGCATTGTTTGTAATACCTTTCACTCCACGTGGCGTGCACACATACTTGAACGTTTGTCTCTATTCCGATTATCTTTTAACGAAAGTCAATAATTATTGAACTTCTTTAAAGAAGTGCAATTAAACGGCAGGAGCCCGGCCCGACCTGGAGAGAAAGCAGTGTCGGCCCGTCCAAGCCCGACCCGACCGAACGAAATAGCGCAGCTGACCCGCCCAAGCCCGGCCTCGGGCTTAGTCCGGCCCGTGCAGGTCTCTACGTCAAGTTATCCCACTTACTCCAAACAAAAACATTGCTTTCGGCTAACAAAGGTGGCAACAAGCTCTCTAGCTGTTTGCTAACCAATCAGGTACGTCTTCTTGGTCGATGCTCCGTTTCTTTTTATAGCTTCATTCTTTCTCTGTGCATTAGATAGCTACAAGCAAATCCTCTATTAGAACATCCTTGTATTAAACAGTAAAATATTAAGTTTTTATTAAACCCTTCCTCCATCAGTACAATAAAGAAAATACACACTATCCACTCTCACTGTGTGTTTCATGGACTCATTGAGCTGTTGAAAGTGCTATGTGCTGCTCAGGAAGAAAGGGCAACATGGTCGACAGATCTTTCTATTTCCAGCAGAGAAACGGGTAGAAATTTTCAGATGTAGTAAAGCTTATTGTGCACCATCCGTAGAGAGAACATCGAGTAAGTTCCAATGTTCTCTTTCATTGTAAATAGTTTTAATAGCTACTTGTGATAGATGCGTATAACACACTTTGAGCATTGTGCAATGTGCATTTGGAAATGTTGCATTTCTTCAGTGTCAACAGTGTATCAGCAGGTTCCTAAAAATCAAAGATATCGCTGGAAGTCATTGAAATTTCATGAAATGGATTAACACGTTTAGCTGACTCAACTATCTTGTGCAAGTCTTGGGGAACGAAGGCCTTAGTTAGCTTTCTGCGTTTCTCTATGATGGTGAAATCCTTATAGCAAATAATAAAAAAAAAACTGACCATAGCTTGTGTATTATCTCGTCAGTTTGGCACTTGGAACATCACATGGTAGCACGGCTTGGCTCTTAGACCTGCGCTCCTTGGTAGTAATTGTTTTCACCTCTTCCTGATTGATATGGCACTTTTAACAAGGATGGAGACATGAGGGTATGCATATCTAACATGTTTGTGGACAAAAGTGTTTTTTTTTTCTTCCTTTCTTCAAACAATGGTACGTGGAACTTCCACTCTAACATTGTTTGCATGACAATTGTGCTACATGAGATAGAGAAATGGAGTTTAGCGGAGCGATGAAATAAAATGGGAAACTTTGAAATGTGGACATGAGCAGCATAGGAAAAGCAACGGAACACAGTATGTAATAAGGAAGTGCTTAGGACAGTAGGCGGCTGGGAACAAGAAGTTGATTAGGATAGAAAGACAGAAGAACACTATTGAAGGTATAGTTGACGGGAGAAGAAGATAAATGCAACTTCTTGACAGTAATAAATAATATAAATCGTATGCTAAGAAAGAAACGGAAGAAAACGATAGGGATAAATGGAGAGGGCTGAACATGCCTTAAAAGACTGATCCCTTTCGGGAGAATACTAATGAGAACGACGATATTTGAAGGAAAAATTGTGGGTTATGCTAACGTATTCTAAAATATTTCAGGCATCACAGAAGATCAATTTGCACGAGTACACATGTGCAAACATTTCAGTTTCCAGGAACTTA
The DNA here is from genome assembly GCA_022664845.1 of Lepisma saccharinum. Classification (NCBI taxonomy): domain Eukaryota; kingdom Metazoa; phylum Arthropoda; class Insecta; order Zygentoma; family Lepismatidae; genus Lepisma; species Lepisma saccharinum. The sequence continues at coordinate 33,144 of JAGDQP010009569.1, forward strand.
TTCTACCCTTGCAGTGAACTGTCACGTACAGAAATCATGCAGAACACATATGCAGAGGCCATAAATAATTTTAATTTAATTTAAGAACAACTCACAATCACAGATCCATGAGGTTTCATTTATTCTGTTGAACCTACTTACTGACAGAAACCAATCTCTGAACCTTTCGTTAGTTTCGGATTTTTATCATAAACAACAGTGTGAATGCAAAACCATGTACTCAAACAAAATACGTAATTTCTCAACACAAGGATAAAATTTAATGATGCTACCGAACTCTATGCATTTCTCTTATCGACCAATCTTTCGTCTCGATGAGAAGGCGATTCGTAGAACTGGAGTAGAATTAGTACTTTTTCCTCCTCAAAACATGAATGAAACAGTTAATTTATTCCATACTCAAGCTTTGAAACTCCAGGCAAGTCATTTACTAGAAGTAAGCCTTATTAAATGTAAGATCGCACAAGATTTTTCATTTCCAGGAAAACTTGTCGCCAGTCGCTTTTCCTTGTTCGTCATATTTTGCAGTTATAATTCGAAGTTTAAAAGCTAACCAAGAAACATTGAACCGTAACGATTTCTAATTATTTTCAACATAATACAAGAGTTTAGCATTTATCTTCAATTGAATTTTCCCGAAAACTTTGGTGCCGCAATACACACACCATGAAATAAGTCAAATGAAATGCGGAATGTACGTATCATTTCTATTACTTCGGAAGCAACAATTTATTGATGGTAAAAAAGTATTGTATCTGAAAATTAAACTGTAGGAATAAGGTGACGTAAGACCAGTTGTTGCCTTCGTGTACTGAAACTTTCTCGCTTCGCTATTCCTTCTCTTCAGCCAGCACGGAGATTGACTAACAATGGCTACACAAGGCTCCTTTATGAAAGGTGATTTATTACTCTCTAGCAGAGTTTGGGGAACATTGAGATGAAGGAGGAGGGAAAGTTATTTCTCTTAACTCTGCCATCTGGCGTCTATCGCTTCAACTACTACATCTCTCTCTCTTTTGAGTTATTTCATCCCCTCTAATTCTGGAAAATCAATGTGCAGTAAATATACTGTGCAAGTCGTCTATAGCAGACAATATTACATTGTAAAATAGCCATAAAAAGTGCCCCCTTCTGAACGTGAACAAGCATTTGGTTGGTGTCATTTTCTTGTTTATTTGTTTATGGCAGTTTCTAAAGGTTCAAGGTTGTTGAATTATATTCCGTGTTTCATCGCTGAAAGAATGAACAAGTCCTCTCTCTCCTTTTTTCTCTATTTTTGTAGATATTGGTGAAACATTATCAATCCAGAGAAAAGGGCAGCGGCAGCAGTAGCTGCATAGTCAACGAACAAAGAATAAGAGAAAATCCAAAGAAAGAAAAATCCATGTGAGAGGAAGACGATAGTTCAAAGGGGTGGACAAAGGGATTCGCCACGATCCGGCTCCAAAGCGACTAGGATTTCGGATATCCGGATCCAGGTGCGGATCTTGAATACACAGATCCAAGTTCCGGATTTAAATCCAGATCTGACCGTTCCTATTTGCAGATCGAATATGTTATATATCAATGTTAAATCCCCACATAACGTCTTAAATGGTAAGTATAATAGTGTATAAATAAAATTCATCGAATAAGAACTTTCACACAAAATCCTGCACATGATTTCTTACCTCGGATTGTCACCAACACTAGCTTCAACACGAAAATAACTGCCGATCGACCACTCGCAATAACTTCAAATTAAAGTTAAATAAATTGTTATTATAATTCTTAAACAAGCTGGTGAGTTTCTAAGGACGGGACCTACAGTTTTGATAAAGATTCTCGTTCAATAGATCCCTGCAGGAATTGAAACCGTGACACACGCGCAAAGGAAGCGGCCACGCTAAGCACTCGGCCACCATGATGTCATTCAAATTCAAGTCGTCAGATATAATATATTAATTATATATTACCTATCATCTGTTATGTTAAATCATTGTTTTCATTTCTTGAGAAATGTTCACTTGCTTGCTGCCAAAATATGATGATACAATTATCCGCATATCTTAGGGATAGTTCAGTAATGTGTTTGTGGGTCTTCTTGGTGATGACATAACGACAGCCATTCTTTGAGGTAAATTTTTCATAAGTTGACAAAGGACTTCATGAACAAGTTGGCAATGTTCTACATTACTTCCGCAATAACACCTTTCAGTGATCTTCCGATTTCTGTTTAAAATTGTAACCGTTTTAGGCGTAATTTTACACAAATAGTTAACATTTTAGGCAGAGTCTGCCGTTCTATATGTAGATCTGCTTGTTTGTATGCATTTGCTGTATAAATCCACACCGCTTTGATTAGATAAAGACTGTAGGCTACGCGTAATCCCAAAATTATGATCCGAGGCGTCGAAGCAAGGCACTTTGACTCTCGAACCATCAGCAATGAATTCATTGCCATCAATCATTTTAAAAATCTGAACTATTCTACACTGAGAGAAATTTCTAGACTTTTTTTTGCAACAATATTACAATCTAGACGTTGTGACATTATGAAGAATGTTTAATCATATGGTCAGTTTACGTACATTTTGTCATTATTCTGGAGAAATTGTACGTATTTCTAGTCTTTTTCCTGATGACCTTTGCCACATGAAATTGTACGTATTTCTAGTCTTTTGTCCATGCCACATGAGCTTTTAACATGATATGTAATCTCCCTTCATTACTACCGCTAATGTCAGTGACTTCATTACTTTTATCCAGGATAGTAAGGACAAATGTACGTAAACTGACCATATAATTTAACGTTCTCCGTAATTTCACAACGTCTAGACGTGACCATACAATTTAACATTCTCCGTAATGTCACAAGGTCTAGATTGTAATAGTGCTGCAAAAAAGTCTAGAAATTTCCCTCAGTGTATGACAAGCCGCGGGGGCTCAGTGGTAGAGCGCTCACCTCTGGTTCGTGAGGTCCTCTGTAGATATAAACCGTGTTCGTGGGTTTTCTCGGGATTCTCCCGTTTCCTCCCACTTTCTTCATTTCACCAATTCTCCCATCATCATCCATTTGGCCTGAATCAGTTTTCTAAAGGCCTCAAATAAATTTCAATTCAATTAGTCATCAAATGCGACCTATTACACAGCAGTGTGTTTGAGTTCCATACAAGGAAGAAGAAAAAGTAAGCAGAAGGGTGAGCAAATTGGAGAACTGCTGTCAAACATCCTGCAAATTGATAACCAAATAAAAATAATAAGTCAGGTTTTGATTATTTTATTGGTGCATGTTGGAACGGCACATTAGCTAATGCATATAATATGCATATTCCATTACCAGACCCAACCTGCATCCCATCATACAAAATGTTTAGCTGGCTTAGCCAGTTCGACACATACGAGTACAGTTACACGGTTGTATGTTGGATTTGGACGGGGGATCTAGTTCGACCCACAAGAATTGGATCTCATATCGCACACAAGAATACCTCATTTATATTCCAAAACATTTACGATCAAATGAAATTTCTAGCAAGGATATTGTAGGTTTAAGTATCAGAATATTCTGAGAATATCCCGGACGCAAAAACTATATAACACAAATTCATATGATATTACTGGAATATTCTTTTTCTTATTCTATATTCCTAGGCCTCAGGAATATTAGGAACTTGTTAATATTCTTATAATATTATTTGAATATTCTTATCACCTCGCACAATCAGATGCTTCTAGAATGTTCTACAATTTACGGAATATCAGGGAGGAGTTGAAGTAACATTTGAACATTGGCAAAACTGTGTTAACATTTTAATACCCAATTGTGTAGCTTTATATGTAAATCCTTGGTATAATATGGTTTCATATTTTCATTCGTTAACGATATTCCTACAAAAAATCCGATAAAGATATTTGTATATTTTTAAAAGCAGTCTCAACATAAATAAACCATAAGTAAATGTACTTTTCAGTAGTATTATATCTTGCGTCTGTTTATTTAACAATTAAGAATAAGATCATAGAGAAAATAAATATTTAAATACTTGGGTGAATATGTAACTAGCAAAAAAACGAGGTCACGGACGAAATAAAAAGTAGCTTAGCATTGAGCAACGAATGTTTCTGTTCAGTCCGGAAACACCTAACCTCGCAATTAATATCAAGAAAGTTAAAACTGAAAATATACAGAAAACACACACACATGAAAAAAAAAAAAAAAGAAAATAATCATGTAGCGTATGATATTTTCTGGCAAGTTTGGATGTTTTACATTGCTATTAAAGTTACTTTATGCGTTACAGTTTCGTCATGTTTCTTAATATGAAAAATAAGAGTTTACATGTCAAGTCATCTTCATGCTATACATACATCACTAAACCCTTATAAGTTATCCACGTACACATAACACATAGTACATGTCTAAATCATACTTACATACTTTGAGAGTATTAAAGACATGACATTTTAGTTCATATAGGGAAAGTTAAACAAAATATTACAAATTCCTATCAAGTAAGAAATTTTAATGAAAATGGAAAGTGGTTAGCAAATGATGAACCATTTGCTTGATAGTTTGAAAACAAACATTTATATCCAATTCGGAACATTTTAACCTGGTCACTAGATAATGGAGCACATTTCAAGATATTTAGAAAAGGAGAGAGGACAGAACAGAACAAGATGAAAAGGAGGATGCCTAGTAACCCTGACTTCGAATAGTGGCACAGATTTATCTGCGAGTAATTCCGAATAGAAAGTGATTTGCTATGTTGTTTATATTGTTTGAATAACACTTCAGTAAATACAATATTAAGAAGTAATTTCGTGTGCTTTGTGCATAATAGATTATCGAGAAAATACGATTATCTTTTCTCCTTATACAATTATCTTCTTTTTTTTAAGTACTATCAAATTGAGTACCAGAGTCTTTGGTACTCCTGGGCATCTTGGGAAGGTAAATGCCGTCGAACGTGGGAGTGACGATCCCACCTCACTTCGTACCGTAGGTCAAGAAAATGTGGAGCGCTACCTCCACATCACCCAAGTGCTGTTCACGGCGCGTGCGTACCGCACAGGGGATAGCTTTACTTTTTTTTTTCTATAATATACCAAACAGTGTTTCGTGCCGGTAGCGAATTACCAATATTTATGGGTGGATATGGTTAAAGTGTCCGGGGATGGATTATCAAAAATATGGTACCTCTATAGACCATGGATTTAGATAAGTTCACGATTCAATCATACAACTGTTTCATTGGGCCATGAACATATCGTATCGCTCTCTTGCTCAATCGTTATTATTGTCGAGTAGCTATGCTTCAGAGTTATTTGAACCACTAACTGAATTTCTTTAAACATTTTCCCTGACTATAGCGATGACAAAGAGAAAAGCATACTGAGGGTCTCCCAATGATACCTCGTAACCTGAAGTTATTGTTTTCTAAATTATTAAAAGGAAAAAAAAAATGGCGGACTTTCCAGTTAAAATTCGTAACAAATGAACGAAACATGGTTACAAGGGTCATTTTTTTTTCATTTTGGGACCCACCTTCCACCCCTGTCTCTATGCATTCTTTGCACAAAATGGGTTGTGCACTTCCAAGGGCGTGCAGCACGAGCAGTTGTTCGCTCTTCCCATTTTGGGACAGGCAGTCCCTAGAGATTCTCGGATTGCCGGTGTTCCGACAACCCGAGAAGCTCCTTTGTTCCCTCAGTTTTGACCTCGGGTGGTGCGGGACGGACTTTGGACCAGGCGTCCAGAATGTTCTCCTGGTCTTTATTCCTAATTTTGGAATTTTCCTTGTGGGAGATCACCTACCATTATCTTTTATTAGCAATTTTATACAGAAAACATTTAACATATAGAACAACACACATACACACAAGGACAGCACAACATAGACGTCGACTCAAGAGGGCTTCTTCTTCTTTTTCTGAAACGATAAGAAAAAGGGGGAGGGAAATGAAGCTGGACTGCAACGTAAGT
>JAGDQP010009569.1:44111-58539 GCA_022664845.1 Lepisma saccharinum
TTTAGGGTGCCCTTCGTCTTTATTTTACTCATCACAATCTTGTATGGTGTTCCCCATGGGTCTAGACTAAGATTATCCTCTACGAATTTGTTCCAGGTTCTTTTTTTATGTTCGCGTAGCCCTTTCTCGAATTGTTGTTTGATTTCCCTATACTTGTTTAGTCTGTTTTGCCTCAACTCGTGGTCTCCAGCCGCTCTGTAACTTCTTCTAGCTGCTTTTGTTTTTCTTTTTAGTTTATCTAATGCCGCTGTCCAATACGTTTTCTTCTTTTTAGTTCCACCTTTTTTATTTGGGATGGCTTCTTCGATAGCTTTCTTTGTGACCAGCTCTAGTTTCTCCGTCAAGTTATGAATATTACAGTGTATGTCAATCCGTGGTAAGTGTAGTTTGTTATTAAATTTTTTCCAGTTTATTTTGTTTACATTATATTTAAATGCCGTTTTGTCTTCTTCATCCTCTTCACGATCTTGTTGTTTTAGATTTATGTTAAATCCGATGGTGTTATGGGCACTCGTTGTTGCATCTTCCACGACTCTCCAATCCGTTAAGTCATTATACACGTTTCCCCCGGACAAGGTTACATCGATATTTGACTCCGCCCCAGCCCTGCCCCTAAATGTCGGCGGTTGTCCCTCTCTATTGTGGATGTTTAGGTTAAACTGTTAGATCATCTCTTCGAACATTTCTCCATTACCGTCAGATCCGGGGCAGTGCCACAGCGGGGACTTTGCATTCAGATCCCCCAAAATCAGTATATCTCTATTATTAAAAGTATTCAGAATATTCTCCAGTCTCATTACAAACATCTCGGTCGGAAGAGAGAACTGACAGTAAATATTGACCACTAACAGCTTTCTCTTTTTAGTAGTTATCTCTAGACACCGGACCCACCTGTCCGAGTATTTGGCATGCTCTAGGGTTTCTATATTCTTATTGAATATCAGCGTTGCAACCATAGGATTCTCCTCCCTCGGCAGCACCGCCAAGACATCTACCGGAAATCCCTGCAGTCTTCCCTTTCTGGTGTACGGTTCCTGTAGGCATGCTACGTCCACGTTCTCCTCTTCACATAGGTATCTCAGCTCAGCGCATGTTAGTTTAGATCTATCCGCGTTGAGCTGGATGATATTAATTATGGTTTATGGTTGTCTAGTGTAGACGTAGCATGCAGGAAACTTTTCTGCTGGATTGATGACTATCCGACCATATGCCATAACAAACTGTCTATAGACGCTGTTCAGTCGAAAAGTCTCGTTTCTTCTTTCAAAAACCTTGTCTACCAGCTTGAGCAGGTCGCCTGGGTCCGAAGTAATTCCATCTGATTTTAGAATAATTCTGTCTACCTCTTCAATTATCGGGAAGGTGATGCTTTTCCCTTGTGGGTGTATGTTCTTATAATGACTCTCAGTGCAGCCGTCAGAGTGTTGGTCTCCTCAAGTCTCGACAGGTTATAGTCCAGTTGCAGGGTGGTGTACAGACTTCTGGGGTGAGATGCAATCATCTTCGTTTCTTGGCCCGTCAGCTCTCTCTCCCCTAGGTCAGGCATGTTCTGAGTAGTGTCTATTCCGTCTAATGTTTCCTTTTTCGGTATTTCTACGACTGCAGCATCGCTCCTATACTCCTTTACTTTACCTATTCTTTTGTAAAACCTCGGGATCCAGGATTTCCAGCTCTTCTTCTTCCTGTACGTCCTTTCCTGTTCGGGTATAGTCTGCTTGTCCTCCGCGCTTTCTCCCGAGTCGTCATTCGAATCCGCTGTCTGTTCCTGTTTTCCCTCTGTTCTACCCTCGTTTCTGTTTTCCGCTATATTTTCCTTGTTTATTTGATTTTGTTCTTCTAGATTTCTGATGTCTTCCAAATTACCTTTTATTGTCTCAAAGAGTAATTGGTCATTTATTACCATCTCGAATCCGATGGTTACAAGGGTCATAAACATCACTGTATAAAGCGTGCGACACAGATGAACAGCAGATGACAAAGAAAATGGCATTTACAGCCAAGTGCAGCGGCGCGCCGTTGCGGACAAGGTCAGTAAGCGCCCGAGCACAATAGGAAAAAGCCGAATGCAAGTGGCTCAACCGCTGCAGGATAACAGAGCGTGTCGGTTTATACTTTATAGAATGCCGAATAAAAGAGCGTCTACTGTATATGGAAACAAATCGGATCTCAGTTTCGGGACACCTCAACGGCACTTCAACTATCTTCTTAGCCCTGGTAATTCCCAGTTTGAAAGTTGTCGACAGATAGACGTAGAGGGTATAAAAGATTGTACGTACATAGTAATGCCTTAGACACAGCAATTTTTCACGGCTTATTTTAAATACCAATGTGCTTATTTCAGTTTATAAGATTCGTAATACGATTTGTAAGTAGCAGCTACCGGGAACACCACTCGTTTCTTCTTGCTTTAATGGATGGACGTGCAGCTGTAATCCATACTTATGAATTGGTTCTTTACCAGGTGCGTAAATTTAAAAAAAACGGAATTTGTGCATAGACGGCATTAGATATCACTGTGGTTATCATAAAACTGCGTCCTTGGCGCCACTTGCTTATTTGGACTGCTGATAACGATTTTCAACTCAGAACCAGACAAGTTTCATGTCATAGTGTAGTATTTAATAGCGTTGAACATAGAGCAATTTGTACGTACAAACTACGATGTGCGGACGGCATTGATTTTTTGCTACCATCTGAAGAAAACTGCTGCTGAATCGCATCGCAGTATTGTAAACTAATTGATTCGTGTAGCTGCGAAGTTCCGTAAATACTATTTTCAATTTCTTTGTATTTGATTATTTCTGCTTTGTATTTGAGCGTTGTGCATTAACGGTTTCGCCGGGCTTAAAGAGTTCATAATACACAATACCGCTCTGGTCCCACCAGACACAAAGCATGGTCTTCTTGCGGAAGCGATTTGGCCTTGGTGTTGAAGGACCGGCTTCGCCAGGTGAAAGCCACGATCTTTTCCGCTTCGGGTTTTCAAAATAAATCCATTTTTCGTCACCCGTCACAATTCGATACAAAAATTATTTTTCTTTCGTGGCGTTGAAGCAGCATTTCACAAGTGACTTTGCAATTTTCCATTTGACGTTCATTCAAATCGTGTGGGACCCATTTACCTAGTTTATTGATCTTCCCCATTGCTCGTAAACGTCTGCTGATTGTTTCTTGTGACACATTTAATGCTTTTGCCAATTGCTGTTGTGTTTGAGTTGGGTCATCCTCCAATAACACCTGCAATTGCTCGTTTTTGCACTTTTGTGGTCTACCAGAGCGCGCACTGTCTTTCACATTGGAATCACCACTTTTAAATTGTCGAAACCATGTCTCACATGTTCTAATCGATGGAGCGTGTTCACCATATGTTTCTACCAGCACACGATGACTTTCAACAGCCCTTTTCTTTCGATTAAATAAGAAAAGCAATGCGTGTCGCAAATGTTCTTTTTCAGGCACAAACTTCGACATGATCACTGAACGATAAAACAAAGACGCTAGTGTTTGGCGGACTCAACTTGTGTGTGTTTGTAGTTTAATGTCAGAGGAACAAAATTACGTATGTGTCAAATGAATACGCTGCGTACTTTTCGCTGTCGCCATCTCTTAGGTAAACGGGAAACTACTTATGCATACACCTGGTAACACTCTAAACTGTTCTCTATTAACTGGAAATTTAGAGCTGTCAGTACGACGCTAGATTTTTCACTAAAGAACCCATGTTAAATCTTTTTTAGACTTCTTTTTTTTACTCTCAACATTCCTGAGGGCTGTATGACGGATGCCTTTATTACCCAAATTACTGAAAATTCCCAGGTAGCTATAGTTGCCTAGCTTTTCCCAGGAATGTTTCGGAAAATCTTTAACATTGTACGTACATTTTTTCTATAAATCTGGTTAAAATTTTCGACTGAAACGTATTTTTTAAATTTTTAACGTAACAGTTATTCAGTTAATTTAAATATTATTTAGAAATAGTAAAACTTAAATGATACGTATAACAAATTTGCAATATATGGTATAACATGGATCCGTTCCCATAATAAAATTATTTTTATGTGTCTCGCTTATTGGTATTATATATGTCCTAACTAGAGCTATATATTACTTTAAAGTTGTACTGTTATTCTCTCTATTTCAGAATATTAATTTTAATCTAAGCCCCAAATTATATGTAACAAACTATGTCAATCTCATATTAACATTCTTGATCTTGTACTGAAATCCGAAAGCCTGCATACCCATTTCAAATAAGTCAAGGGACGGCAACCTTTTTAAGTCTATCGTCTTTCGAGACTCTCGAGACGAGACCGAGACTAACGTTTCGAGGCTCTAGACCGAGACGAGACTGAGGATTACAATCGAGACAAATACCAAGACCGGAATTTTCAGATCGAGACGAGACCAAGACAAGACTTTCCTAGAAAATATTCGAGACGAGAACGAGACTGATGCCAGTTTCGTCTCGATACCATCCCTAAGTAGCGCGTGTTTCTGTTGCTCCTTCGACCTGGGAACATTTTTGGGATTTTAGAAATCAATAGCGAAGTAGCCACCACTGTGATGTTATTACTTACAAGGGAAGTAACAATGAGCTCATATCGAAACCTACCGTAAAATTTCACGCAGATGAAGTCTCACAGAAAGACCATACACAAAAAATCAGCTGCTCTTTTGAACTGGAAATACCCGAAATGGCATGTTGAAATGTCGCTCACCACTGTCGGCAAGTGCACAATTATAAGTGCATTACCACCCGTTGTAAACTGCGTGTTAATGATAATAAGTGAATAATAACAACGTGGGTACATACTAGACCTAAGGGGAAGTCGTATGGGAGGTTGGACCTTGACGGCGGCCATCTTGAAATCCGCCATCTTGAATTCAGGTCAATATTTTAAAATAGGAATAGAGTAATGTGATACATGATTTTGGACTAGAATTTAATCAGAAAAACAATGGTGACGTTAGTTTTAAGATACGCGCAGGTGGTAAAATGTTACAGACATATTAATTGTATATGTTCCCGTTGTGCACAAGTCCTTTACAATGCAACGCCTTCTAAACTGTCTGTTAATGATAAGTCAATAACTACATGGTGGATATATATATGAAGTCGAGAGGAAAGTCCATGATAAGGGCGAACGTGACGGCGCCCATCTTGAAATCCGCTATCTTGAATCAGACTCAATTTTTTAAACTAGAAGCATAGCGTGCGACAACTCATTTTAATAGCAAATGTTCTCACCAATCCAATGGTATGCCTATTTTTGCTCTATAAAGTTTGTAGTCCCCGGCCACGGTGATAATTATATTGATTTACCCCATACAATACTACATATTAGAGGTAAAATTACTAAACCTGATGGATCTGATTTAACATCTACTGATAAGAAAATAAGTCCTCTAAATGATTTTCTCAGCGCAATAATCAGTGAGGTACAAATATATCTGAATAATCAAAAAATTTCCTATTCCTCGCATACCTATCCATTTCGATCGTATATCGAAAAACTACCGAATTATAATGCCAATGCAAAAACAACTCATCTTCAAACGGCAATGTGGTTTAAAGATACTGCTGGTCATATGGACAGTGTGGCCGATAATAATAATCAGGGGTTTAAACAACGCTCACTTCTCACAGCGTTAAGTCAGCCCTTTGAATTACTGGGCTATATTCATGATGATTTTTTCAATCAGGAGAAATTTCTATTGAGTGGTGTAGTTGCGTATTAAGCTAATTCCAGCCAAACCCGTATTTTGTCTAACGGGCGAGACTGGAGTTGAGGGGAAGTTGTAATTACAGATGCAACACTGTTTGTGAAAAAGGTTGATGAGTCGCCCACGGTGAAAATAACACAAAATAGAGTATTACACTATCCTAAATTTAGAGTAAAATATCCGATAACAAAGGTGCAGGTGAAGACTTTACCGCAGGGCATAATGGACACCACTCTTCCAAATTTGTTTTCCGGCATAGTGCCTAAACGTATTATTATAGGGTTTGTTACTAATACAGCTTTCAATGGTATCCATCAAACAAATCCTTTTAATCTTAAGCATTTAAGTATGTCATTCTTTACATTGCATGTTGACGGAACTCCAGCCGTCTAGACCACTTGAGCCAGATTTTGATAATAAGCTATATATACAAGCATATTCTACGATATTTACAGGTTCTGGTATTTATTATTCTAATCAAGGTAATGATATTTCACTTGCCGTATCCTAATGGTTCTATTCTACTGGTGTTTGATTTAACTCCCGATTCTAGCGCTAGTACAGCATTTCACACTAGCCCCCAGCGACAGGGAAGTGTACGATTATAGGTTCATTTGAAACAAGAACTGCCGTCTCCTGTAACCGCGGTTAGTTACTGCGAATTCTCATCAGAACTAGAAATTGATTTCCAGATAAAAATATATATTAATTAAAAATATGTTAAATACCCTTGAACTTTATGAGGAATTACACAGAATTTGCCTAGAAATCATTTTATAGGGGTATATGCTGCAGATCAACTTCCTCCATTTATTCATACATTTCCTGCAGCTATTATTATAAATACTGATCCTAGTAATAAGTCCGGTGAGCATTGGGTTGCTGTTCATATTTCTAATTCAGGGTACGGTGAATATTTTGATAGCTATGGCCTTCCACCATATATACCGTATAATATAAGATTTTTGAAACAAAACTGTTTATTTTATACGTGGAATAATAGACGTATTCAAGGTGATTTATCTCAATTCTGTGGACATTATTGTTTTCTCTATTTAGCGTATCGTGCATCTCGCTATTCACTACAGGCCTTCTTAAATAAATTCTCAACCGGCAACGCTAATGTTAGCGATATTATGCTTTATTCGTTTATGAGAATGGTCCCTGGCTCGAGATTATTCTCCGTAAACCTTTTGTATGTGCTGGTACCTGGTGCGAGAATAACCTGTCCGTAAACCACAAGTGTGTGTGTAATTGATCACGAGATGAATAGCCAGTTGAGTTCAGTTAGCAGCATACACAAAACTTCAAATTTATGTTACAATGTAGACTATGGTGGAAACCCTGTGTAATTTCTGATATTTTTTTAAAAAAAAAAGTGAATGAAGCTTTTTATGTATAATAAAATATTTTAGTATAATAAAAGGAAATATTTTTTCATAAGTTGATTATAGAATAAAATGTAGCTTGGTCACTCAATGCCCCCATACCGAATGTGAAAACAGGATTTCAATATGTCTAGCCGTTTACGAGATATACACAGTTCAATATTTGACCATTGACCTCGAGGTGACCACTTTTTTCACAAATAGTACTTACTGCCACCATACCGAATGTGAAAACAGAATTTCAATATGTCTAGGCGTTTAAAAGATATACACTGTTAAATATTTGACCTTTAACCTCGAGGTGACCACTTTTTTCAAAAATAGTGCTTAATGTCCACTTACCAAATGTGAAAGCACAATTTCAATATGTCTAGCCGTTTACGAGATATATTTGACCTTTGCCTAGGTTATAGGGTGTTGTAGAGAAACTGTCTTCAAATTTCTGTTATAATCTCTGCTATCTTAAATTGGGGTTGGAAAAAGTGCCGTAGTCTTTTATAAATAAGGGAATGGACCGTAGCCTGTGTGTTGTGCTTGTAAACCCGTTGCCTATGTAGTCTCTGCTATGTTAAATAGGGGTTTTAGCCTTTTATAAAATGTGTGGGTTAGGTAGTTTATGCTATGTTAAATAGGGCTGGAAGGGTTTATGTGGGGTTAAATAGCGTAACTAGCATATATTGCTGCTATGTTAAATAGGGGTTGGACCATAGACTGTAAGAGTTGAAAACGAACTTCGAAGCCTTGTATGTAATCTCTGCTATGTTAAATAGGGGATAGATTGTAGCCTCTGTAAGGGTTGAAAACGAACTTCGTAGCCTTTTATGTAATCTCTGCTATGTTAAATAGGGGATAGATTGTCGCTTTTCCTCATAATCTACCTAAATCCAAAGTTTGGTGATGATCTTACGAAATTTTGGCAATTAGGAACCAATAGGCCCCCTATACCATGGCTCGTAGTCTTTAGCAAATTCACCACGGCTGCTGGGGAAATAGTCTTATATAACCACCTATTGCATGTTCTGTAGCTCAAGCAAGGCCTTCAGGGTTCTATAATATGTCTCATAGCCTTTTATAAAATAGATTAAATTCTAATTAAATTCAAAACAACCCAAATTGTATTATAGGGGTTAGGCCGGGGTACCGTACCCAAAGCGTCGTAAAATAGCCCGTAGTCTTTTATCATGTGAACTATATTCAATGTTAAATAAGGGCGAGGAAAAAAATGTGTTCATTGCCTTTTATGCCATGTTAATTAGGGATTGGAAAAAGTGCTCATACTCTTTTACAAGAATAATACTACTTTTTTTACAATTAAAAATAAGGGTCAAACTAAATCTAGTTCCAAAAAAGTAACCAAATCTGGTTCCAAGATTTGAACCAAAGGTCCCTAAAACGGGCTTAACTGACCCCATCCTACTAATGTCCCGGATTTGGTTTTAATTTTTGGAAGAATAGCAACACTAAATCCGGTAGGAGCTTCGGACAGGAGCAAAAGGGATGAGGTAGGAGCTGGAGTAATTGTGAAGAAAACACGTTTTCATGGTTCTTCTTTTGCACGTGGACGGCTTCTCGGAATTGGAACGAAAGTAGCCTAAGAAGACCGAATGCCTCCTCGTTTGTCAGAACACAGACTCATGTTGGAAACATGGAGGGAAAGAAATTACGATGTCGTCAAGATGACAATTTAGAAGAGATTTTCGAGAGGTAGATAAGTGTTTATAATGAAAACTGGCTTGATGTTGCCCAGGATAGAATCCCATGGCGAATACTTGTTACTGCGGCGATGAACTTGCGAGTTCGTAAACAATAAAGTTAGTTAGTTAATTATATCTTTAGAGTATCTAAACAAGCTTGTGAGATCCTAAGGACGGCACATACATTTTTTGTTAAATTGGATTCCGGACCGCTCCCAATAAAAACACACCAAGGACTATGTGCGTGCGTAGAAAGTCGGACTACCCATTCGGAAACAGAATGCTCTTTAGACTTATTAAAAAAAATGTCTTTGTTGCAGATGGTTAACTGTACGCTTTCATTATTATTATTTTTATCGTCGATCATTCATAAATGGCTCAGCGCTTGCACTCCTACCATCTGGGGGTTGCACGAAGCAATGCTAATAACTTAGTGCCAGTGATACTAAGGTACTATCCGTTGCCTCGTGTAACCACGACAGGGCCGTAATCCGTCTAATCCCTCAGGGGGCTCAACCGAGGTTTAGGGGGGGCAAATGTATATATAATGTGTAAAGAAAGAAGGGAGCTGGCACCGGCAGCGGTCAGTCCTGCAGGAAGTCAGAGGGTCAAAATGCCTGGGTTTGGACTGTAGACTGCCAGGACACCGACACGGCAACTCGAACGGACCTATACATGACGACTCTTAACTGTTAGTCACTTGCAGGAGAGGACAAATTAGAAGAATTGCAGAATGAACTCAAGAGGAATAAGTGGACATCATTGGACTATCAGAAGTGTGGAGGAAGAATGAAGAACAGTTGGAACTACCGTCGGAGCACACGTTCTACTTTAAACGAACAGAAAATGGAAAACCGACAGTCGTTGGCTTTATAATTAATAAAGAGCTGAAGTCACGAATCACAGAAATTAAAGGAATTTCAGATAGAATCGCACGCGTATTAATAAAGATAAAGAACAGGTACAGTATGGAAATTATACAAGTGTATGCTCGAACATCCTCACATCCGGAGGAGGAAATCGAAGACCTATACAAGGAGATACAGAAGATTTTCGATAGTAGCAAATCGCATTACAAAACTGTGATGGGAGACTTCAATGAGAAAGTAGGAGCCAAGCAGAGCAGTGACAATAAAATGGGAAAATTTTCATTTGACAAAAGAAACAAGAGAGGAGAAGTTAGTGGAATTCTCAGAAGCCAACAGACTATTCATTTCGAATACATTTTTCAAGAAACCGCCCCAGAGGAAGTTGAAATGGAAATACCCATATGGGACCAAAAACGAAATAGACTACGTTCTATCGAATAACAAGGCAATTCTGCAAGACGTGTCTGTTCTGAACAGTTTCAAAGTCTCGAGTGATCATATAATGGTGAGATGTAAGCTGAAACTAGACTTGAGAGAAAGAAGCTTATCAGAGGAAAAACGCCACTTTTAGATCTGGAAAATCTAGGGAAAAACAGAGACACATTCGAGATATAACTAAACAACAGATTCAGCGCCTTGGAAGAGTTAGAGGATGAGGAGGACATCAACAGCAGAAATAAAATACTGACCGAGATAATAAGAGAGACAACCAAGGAAATAGCAGGCACCAGAAAGAAAAGAGAGAGCAAAATCTCAGAAGAAACTAAACTCTTGATAAAGAAAAGATGGGAAATAAAAGAAGAGGAAAATTACATAAAAAGGATTGAATACATAGCACTAAATAAAACCGTAAGGAAAAAAAATAAGAGAGGATGTACGAAGATATAACGAAAATCTTGTTAGAAATACAATCGAGGAGAACAAGAGCCTGAAGAAAACCAAACAGTAGCTCATGATAGGGAAAAAGCAAATAATTGCAGTTAAGAGAGCAGACGGGACCGTAACACGAAATAAGGAAGAAATTATAAACATATTTGAAAATTTCTAGAGAGAATTGTACTACTCCGACGAAAGGCTAGGAAATGATGACTCAGAAGAAAATGATGTAGATATCCAAGATGTAATGAAAGAAGAAGTGGATAAAGTACTTCGAGGGATGAAGAAAGGAAAGACGCCAGTAGAAGATGGACTCGCAGCAGAGATGTTTAAATGGGGAGGTGAAAAGATGAAACCGGAACTTGCGAAATTAT
This sequence comes from Lepisma saccharinum, assembly GCA_022664845.1. Taxonomy (NCBI): domain Eukaryota; kingdom Metazoa; phylum Arthropoda; class Insecta; order Zygentoma; family Lepismatidae; genus Lepisma; species Lepisma saccharinum. Next base: position 55,037 of record JAGDQP010009569.1, read on the forward strand.
TCTCAATGTGCCCAGACCTTGGGAAGAGAGAAATACCCAGACCTTGGAATAATGCTGTTATAATTTTGTTGTACAAGAAAGAGGACAAAGAGCACGTCGAAAACTACAGACCAATTAGTTTACTGTCAGTTCTATACAAAATGTTCACCAAAGTTATTTTGAATCGTATTGAACGGGACTTAAATTTTAACCAGGGAAGGGACTAAGCCGGATTTCGTCGTGGATTTAGCACAATGAACCACATACAAACATTGAATGAAGTTATGGAAAGGACTAATGAATAAGAACTTCCGTTATGTTTGGGATTCATAGATTTCGAAAAAGCTTTCGATTCGGTCTCCTTGTCAGCAGTACTTAAATCACTTGAACATCAAGACATCGAAAATGCATACATCAAGCTACTGCGACACATTTATTCGACTGCCACATCTGTCATTAGGCCACATCAAGAAAGTGAAAAATTTAAAGTTGGAAAAGGGGTAAGGCAAGGAGGCCCCAAAACTGTTTTGTGCGGTCCTGGAGAGAGTGTTCCAAAATTTAAATGGGATGAAGTTGGAATTAAAATTAATGGCGAATATCTTCATCACCTACGGTTCGCTGATGATATAATCCTGTTTGCTTCAAATGCGGAAGAACTACAAACCAGAATGGAAGAACTGAATAATGAGAGTTCGAAAATAGGCCTTAAAATGAATTTAAATAAAACAACGTCATATACAATCAATATGCTGGAAAAAGGGATATAAAGATTAGCGGAGAGACAATAGGCATAGTTGATGAGTATGTTTACCTAGGCCAGCTCAAAACATCGAATGCCAAGCTGACTGATGAAATAAATAGAAGATGCAAAATGACGTGGAGTTCTTTTGGAAGACTACACTTTATTTTCAAAAGCAAACTACCAACGTGTCTGAAGCGTAAAGTTTATAATCAATGTGTCTTACCTGTGATGATGTACGGCTGTGAACCTTGGATATTGAATGCACAAACGACTCAAAGACTGAGAGTCACACAAAGAGCAATGGAGAGATGCATACTAGGAATAACCAGGAGGGACAGGAAGACAAATGAATGGATCCGCGCAAAAACAAAGGTAGAGGATATATATAATCAAGACTGTGAAGAAGCTGAAGTGGAAATGAGCCGGTCACATAGCTAGACGAACACATGGAAGTTGGACGACAAATATACTCCATTGGATTCCTAGAGAAAAGAAGCGACCGAGACGATGTCCGAATGCAAGATGGGTAGATGAAATCAAGCGTTTTTCAGAAGCTACAGGGATGAGGATAGCAGCAGACCGAGATATGTGGAAGGAAAAGGGGGAGACCTTCATCCAGCAGTGGATAGAAAATTGCTGAATATGATGATGTTTGTGGTGTGTGTGTGTGAGTGAGAGAGAGTGTGTAGTGTGTGTAGGGGTGATGGTGGGTGTGGTGGTTTGTGCAAAAAAGTGTCGAGCTTGCGCCTCTCACGCAGGGTTACAGAAAAAAAAATAAAGAAAATATAGAAGAACTGTAGCATGAAGCTGCTATTACTTTATTTTTATTTTATTTTTTAAAATATGTCTTAATTTTGAAAGTTGAGGTCCGGCTTACGATATGCTTTGGAAGGGGGTCACACGATCACGCTAGAGTGCGTTCAGTCCCCTCTGCCCCCCTGGTTACGTGCCTGAACCACGAAGTGGCTGTGCAAAATCACAGCAGTTAGTAGTAATCGACTTCACACCACCCTGATTGACTTCACCTCTGATGACGAAAGCTAATTAGAATTTCTGAATTATGTTGGTTTAACAGTTTAACCTTGTCTCAGTTTTAAGGGATGATCATTGCCGGAGAAAGAAGTGGAGAAGTGCTGTAGGTGGTTAAAGTCAATATTATAATTGAAAACATCTGCATTTATCTGGTTGGGCTACTGATTCATTTTACATAGAAACGCTTTATACAAAATAACCAGCACAGCAATAGACCTATTTTAAATTGCGCTTCCTCCTCAGTGGTGATAGGTAGTCACAGCGGTGTATTTCTACAAAGAAAAATGTCCTAGCATTACCACGTACTGATTTTTATAACGATCGCTACATACATGTAAATAAAAACAACTTCAAAAGTGTCCTAGTGTCGCCAGGGTCCCCCAGGGCTGAAACACACCACTATGTAGTTAGCGCCTGTAGACCGATACAACACACCGATGCGCTGAACATATGATTGTGTACTTTATCTGTTTACTCAATCAATGACGCAGAGGGTCCTGGAAAAGAGTGTACCGTTTAAAAATGCAAATAAGTCAATGTGAAAACCTATCGAAAGGGGAAAGGGAAGACGGTGTCTCTGAAATGCCGATACCGATATTCTCCCTGTCCCAACACTAATATTTAATCATTCATTCAATTGGTGCTTATTATTACGTTAAAGCAAAAGAAGGCTATTAGTTCGTATTTAAGACGAGTAGTCAGGATCATCAAAACACTAGACCATACGATGCTTCTACTGGTAGTTAGACATTCCCCTGCTGAGTGAAAATACCTCTTTTTCCAGTGGCTGAGAGCGCTGTGTTCTCATCGCCAGGTGCGCTACCATGAAAACTACCAACTGTCGCAGTTTTCTTCTCTTCTTCGGATAACAAAAGGCTCAGAGAGGTCCCCAGAAGAGAAGATGCATTAAAACTCTTTTGGGGAAGATTTTTGTTTGCTGTTCAAACATACGAATGACTGGAGGATGAGCAGATTTGCTCAGTCTACTGAAAGCTTCTTGAGTCTTCAAACACCACCACAATGTGGTTTTACACGATACAGAATTAGAGAAAGAAAGAATACAGACAGAGAGAGTCCACCAATCATGAAGCAAGCAGTCGAGAAGAAGCTATGGAGTGTTAGGCAAGGTTCTGGTATTCGCTCGAACACTAGAATAGGCCTCCTGGGGCTCTCAATTACCAACCTTCTTTCTCCCTTTGTTCCCAAGATGAGCTCGGAATATTGTTTCCATAAGTAAGGAGCATACGTGTTTTACAAACATGGAACGCTTCCTATCATTTTATCTTCGATGTTTATTTCCCACGAAGCTTCTCAACAGTATTAACGAACATTTCAGAATAAAATGAGCCAAAGACCAAATTAAAACGAAACGTATATGAAGAAAAATCAGCTCCCAAGACCTGAATGAAGAATTTAAGTACCTAGTTTTAACTCAAATGTTCATTTGTTGTGCACTAGACCCATGGAACTTTTGTATAGTTCCTTCTAGCCTGTGTATTCACATTTTTCTTTCCCTTCACGAATCCTTTTCGTTTATTACTTTTTTGCCTTTAAAGAACGAGGGAAAAGAGATCATTTTTGTAATTGTATGATATAATTACCTTGTGAGGGCTACTGCTGGTTAAGACTGGATGTAAGATAGAAGTACAGAGTTACTGAGGAAACAATGTGTAAATTACCACTAATGATGTAGGAATACTTTTAGAATTTCATATATGAATACTACCCTCGTATTTTACCTGGAAAATTA
>JAGDQP010009570.1:0-25479 GCA_022664845.1 Lepisma saccharinum
CAAGTGGGAAGTAAAAATGCTCAACAGAGAAGCACCTTGGCCCTGGTTTTGGACTTCCCATAGGCAGCAACGATGTTAGCAGCTGCCAGGGCTGATTGCAGCCAGTAAAACTGACTGGGCGATGGGGGCGCCACTTCCCACTATTCTGAAGAGATTAGTCTCCTCCGTACCCCGACTTCGAACAAGCCATATCAATTATCTATGGATAACAGGTTATTCTCTGCTAATTTATTCTTTGTTGACCTCATGATATCCTCTCGTTTCTTATTGCCTGCAGCCCTCCTACCTTATTTCTGTTCCAACCCCTATTCATTCTTACACTCCACCTAGCTTTGTTGAATTGACCCCTTATTATTATTTTTAATGGATCATGCGGTCATTGAACGATTTATCAACAATGTGCTCGATTCCACACCCTCTTCTCACCACCAACTACCCCGGATTCGATGCGCCAAACATACGGACATCAACAGGTTTTGTGAACAGTGTGATCCAGTCATACGGATTCCGATGTTTAGTGTTGTTTCCTGTGTTCTATATTTACAGACATCTTAAGTGATGCGTAGTCTAGTGATTCTCCCGTGATGTCATATTTATGGACGTCAACCCTGATGCCATGACTGTTTACGGACATCTTCGCTGATGCCTCCTTTCCACTTATGGATAGACTTACCATGTCATGTGTTTATATTGTGTTTCCCTATATTTTTAATTTTAACCAGTGTAGTGATTTTTGTGCTTACCAATGTTTAATTAATTATTTTTCGCTTCGTTTTGGTTACGGAAACAGCAAGATTATTTGTTATTTTAGTCTATCCAGCTTCTCCCCCCCCCCCCGAAAAGTGCATTATTTGTGATCTGTGAAAATATATTTTATCCCTTTTCGTTTGGTGTTGGAAGATCATATTTATCTGTTGACAAGAATACATTTTTGAGAAGTTAAAACGACACAGAAAGCTTATATTTTTTTTTTATCTCAAATCTTGTTATTTGCTCTTTGCAGTATTTTATTTATAATTGTAATATTGTTATTGATAATTGTATATATTTTCCCCTTTTTCTCTTATCTTAGACTTCTAACCCTCATTTAAATGTCCGACTTTATCTTGTAGATAAAGGCTTTGAAGAAGGGGTATAATGACAATATAGATTATTGGACTGATCAGGATTGACGTAATTTATTTCGAATTAGCTCATTCACAGCCAAGCTGGTCGTTCTTGAAGTTATTTGCTTCTACTTTGTCTTCACCTCCTTACTTCGTCATTTAGATTGGAGCAAGGTTCGTAATATTCCAAATACTTGGGATTCCTTTCCTAGTGTCTTGTCAGTGTGTAGAAATGCTTCCGTAAAAGATAAAAATGAATTGTATGGGCGGTAACAGCAAAATGCTTCCGTCCTCAAGTGAATGACTTTACGGGCAATTCAGCGACTTTTTGGTGTTTATGGAAAGTGCGACTAGGAAGTGGTGACGTCGATGCGTGTCGAAGTAGGGAGGAGAAAAACTGATGGAAGGAACATTGTGTGTCGGGTTTCGTGACTACAAAGGTCTTGATACTTTACTTGGGTTCGACCCTGGCGGCAGTATCTTCTAATTTTGGCTTGGCTGTAGATAACTTCTGGTGGTAAGTGGAATGAGCATTTACTCATTGTTGTTATGCTTAAGGCCCATGATACATTATCCTAAATTTAGGTTGTGTTTCCCCTTTGTTAATTAGTAAAGCTCTATTTTTCTAATCAGCGAGTATTCTTCCTCTTTGCTATAATTCCCTAAACTTTATATCTCTCACAAAGAGGACCTAAAGTCAAGAATATATATATATATATATATATATATATATATGTGTGTGTGTGTGTGTGTGTGTGTGTGTGTGTGTATGAGAAATAATTTGTTAACCACCCAATCAGAGTCAATCTAGGTTGATAATGCCAAACTCTACTGGAAATGGAATTATTCTTTGCTCTCTCGAAATAGCAGTACCTCAGTTTGCTTCTTGAGGGATAATATAACGATTTACTTGATTACGAGTATGTACAAGAATGAACGGAACGATTTATCTAGCACTTAAGCTCGGAAGATTTTTTTTTCAATGGGGACAGAACTTTTGTATTACGGCTTATTTATTGGCAAGGCAATGATTTTTGACTCAGTACTCGATTTTTATATTCAAATCCCTAACCAACACAACACGAATCAATTGCATACGACTCTTCAATGCAACTTCTGCTTAAATTAACTTTATCCTTCCCAAAGTTTTCGTTTCTGGCACAAACTGATAATCTTATAATTATACCTCTATCGTATTTACGTGTTTTTCCCAGATTCTCATTTGAAAAAAAAAAAATGTTTAACACGTCCTGAATAGATTTCCTTCCAACAAAGTCAGAAGAAACTTCTCTCTCATTCCATCTGAATCAATGGATCCCAAAAGAGACGCTCCCCACTTGGGAACACAGGAATTTCATTGACTAGGGGGGGAACCTCTATCTTAAAAAGACAGAGTTTGAATGAAACTATATTCAGTAATCATTGGACAGTCTCCCACGGGACTGTCATCAATTGTAGGGAAATGCATACTTTTGGAAAAGAATCTGAGGGTCCACACCATCAATTTTGCAGGATAAATTACACATACACTCTTGTAGCGCTGCATGTTACAATATTTTTTTTTGCGCTGAACGTTACAATATTTTTTTACGATCGCTGATCAACAAAGAAAATTCCACTCAGGAGTACCAGCACTCAACGTTTAATATTATCTCAGAATTTTGAAGTGAGATATTCAACTTTCTCTCTCTTTCTTATAAGAAATCTCATTGATAACCTATTCCTTCTCTTAATTTCGCGGAAAAGTGCCAGAAACACGACCCAAGCTCGAACACAAAATTTACTGAAATCACTCTAGCTAGCTCACAAGCAACATTATTTGAATCAATTCATGTGCTACAAACAGTCGACGCTACTGAAAGAGGCGAAAGAATCTTACACCCAAATATTCTCCGGACCTGAAATAGAAAACATAAAATTGCACATTTGAGGATTCTTTCGACCACACGCACTATTACCTGACCAATACATTTTTTATATCAAAATTTCTTCGAGGGAATAGCATCGACACCGACACACCGATTCTAGAGCCCTCACTTTCAATAACCACACACTTTGGCATCCAGCCGCATCCTCCTCGAGCCGCTTCCCTGACCAGGGCTCGCTCAGCCGCCAGACCCCTCTTCCCCTTCTCACAGCTAGAAATTCAGCCAATCGCGGACGCTACACACAACGTCCGATTTCCTCTCTTCTCGTTCGAAACCCGCAACAGAGGAAGAAAGCAAAGATCTTGGCGCCTCATTGCCAGCTACCCAATCTGAGCCTCAACACGTATGTGAGTATATGCATCCAAACGCAATCTGCTGTTCCCCTCTTCCCTCCCTAAGTGCAAACAGACTTCGGAAAAGGGGCAACCTGCTCGTAGAATCACTGTAAAGGCGTACTTCGAAGAGCCCAAATTACTTATCGTTGTTTCCATAGAGAAATCGTTTCTGCAGTATTAAATACACAAATGAAACTTTCAAACATACATAATGAAATGAATAAATGATTAAAATTAATCCATACAAAAATATACAACACTATACAAAATAATTTCATATACCATAATACGAATAAATTTAAATGATTATAAATGAAGAAAGATTGAAAAAGGAAAGAAAGAAAGAAAATAAAGCTAGAGATTTCGGGCTTTCTGTATAGGGTATGTTTAGTTAAGCTTTTAGCTTAGATTAGCTTCTAGCTGGCTAGCTAGCAAGGGGAAGCAGGTTGTAAGAAGAAAAGAAACATATTTAAATACACTGAAAATTAAACATAATATTTACAAATAATATTCATCAATTTCTTATCCTGAATCCTTCCTCATTCACAGCACTGAGTTCATTTTGTCCAGTGCAAAGTGATTCAAAATTACTCCACTATTTTCATTCAGAAATTCTCCACAAGGCCATGCAATTATCATAACAACACTGAAGTATTCAAAAAGAGAACTATCTCCGGGTTGTGGAGAACTTACAAAGCATCACTAGCCAGAATCCGAGCAAACAGTGTGTGTAATGTTTAGCATAATGATAATGTAGTTTTCATGTTTATCATTGATCTTTCTATCTTTCTTGATATATTGTTATCGTGTCTTCGCTGCGTCTTTCTCTTCTTCTTCTCTCTATCAATTTATCTTTCTTTTTTCTCTTACTTTACACGCTCTCTTTTTGTGCGTGTTCCAGAGCCAATTCCGGGCCACTTTCGATGACCCGGTGATAGGGCCTGACCCAAACATAAGTGATCCCGTAACCCGATTGACCCGGTCTGGAAAATCTATTTAACTGGGAATTTTGGCGTCGTATTTTTCGCGTTCTCGGGGTAACACCTCCGGTCCTGGTCACCCCTGAAAAAAACACTGTTCAAACGCAATGAAGTAATTAAAATCTCTCATTCATCCTACAGGTTATCCGATCTAAATCGAATCAGCGAGTCAGCATGGGTTCGAATCTTACACCCGACGAAACAGTACAAAACTTGACCAGCATCCCCCGACAGTCGGTGACCCGTTTCAGCTCTGCCGCGCTCATTCCATCTGTGCGAATTGTTATAAACACTAGTTCATTAGTGTTGTAATTATTAGAACGTTATATTCGCAATAGGTGGAATATAGAGTGGCATGTCCAGAAGAGATCTATTTTAAGACATGAGTAGAAATAGGCCACTTTTTTTACGCTATTTCAAGAGAAGATTTTTTTTTATATTAGTTCGCGACAAAATTCGTTTCCATCCTCTACTTTCCCAACATACTATTACATATGTTTCTTTTTCTTTCTCTTTTTTACGTTTGCAATATGGAAGATGGCAGGTTAACTATGCCTATAGGAACATGCTAATTTTGTTTTTGAACATTTGTAACTTTTCATTTTGATACAGTTTGCATATTTAATCTTGGCTCTTTCTGATAAAAAGAAAATGAATGAATGATAATTTTTCTGCTTAATTTCTATGTTGAATTTGCATTAGTAATCTGGAATAGAAGTTATGGCCTACGGTATCTACTAGGTTTGTTACAATCAGTGATTCCGCCAGAACCCGGCCTCTGAAGGGGATGTCAGCACAAATCCTCGAGACTACCCCCAACTTTAACATACTGCGGACAAAAGTTGATAGAAACTGTGCAAAACTCTATGTCCACCCTCCCAATTTTGACTTTACGCCCCCAATCTGAAAATCCGGGCAGAATCCCTGATTACAAAGTATTCCGAACCAGTATGTTTAATAAGCTCCACCGAATTTGCAAACTAACCCCGCGTAAACAAAGAATGTGTGTTACACTTTTGACATTATCCTAGATCTGTCTCAAAACTTTGGAGTTGCACTGGAAATAATGAGTATTTAATCTGACCACCAAGTTTACTATCCATTTTGAAAGTGACTTAATGAATGTTTGAAATACCCTTTATAGATTCGAATAACCCTGAAAAAATATAAAATGCAAAAGTCACTTCCCTCTTGCTGTTAGTGGGAACTAAACTTTATACTGTGGGAACTGAACTTAATATTTTTACTACGTTTAAATTCCATATTTTTATCTGTACTTCTTCTCTCTCTCATTTCTCTGCCTCTGTCTAACAGACATCCATCGGTTTCAATGTTTCATTGTATGTGCTCAAATTTCTCCCTCCATCAACTTATGTATATTGATTCGTCTCGCTTTTATTCTTTCATTTTATCGATACTAATACATGTCTATTTTGAAAAACAAAACGTGCTCATGATGTTTACTGATTTTAGTGTGGGCGAGACGAAGGAAGGAGAAAGATTATGGGTTAAGAAAGTGCCATTTTGGTTGCCTAGGTGCACGGTGTTCGTTGTCGCAATTTTTTGATGCGAAGTGTACCATCCCGATATATGCCTGGTGTGGCTGAGAAAAACACTGGGAAAATCTAAGTCAGGACAGTCAGCCGCTGGTACCGAACCGAGGATCTCCCGAATACGAAACCAACGTTTCACCAAGAAAGGTACGGCGCTCGGAAGAAAGCACATTCGTTTCGATGTTTATCACATGTACCCACACACAATATCATAGGCACTCACACATCAAATAACGTAAATACAACATAATATCAGAGATTATAAAGGATAAATATCGTGCATCGTGCCCTATTTTTAAGAACTGATAGAAACAGACCTTTTCTCTTGTCTTTAATGCATAACGTTAGTGTTCTATGGATTTCATTAAGAAAGAAATAAGAAAGACACCATAGCTTTTAAAGTTGATTTTTGTTTCTCCATGTTCGGTAAGGATCTTTTCTATTTGACAATTTGAATTAAACTTTTCAGTACACTTCAACTAGTGGCCCACCTAAAATAAAAATTGTGTTAGGTTTCCTGTTTTGGTGTTTGAAATGCGACTTGCTTAAGTTTTTTCTTTTTTTATTATTTGCTACACACTACAAAAAATCATGAACATCTTTCCAGAATCCAGAACATGTGATAATGTTTTCTCTTAAAGAAAAGAAAATTCCAACCCTTGCTTGCTCACACACTCTCAGAATCACACACCGCCCACTCTACTTTAGTTGGGTGGCCTATCTTGTAGGCTTAGAGAAAAATCGTGTATAACAAACTCATGTAAACATTATATTGGCCATGATAGTACATAAAGAATAAAGAACAGTAGTTTCTTTCTTTGCCCTGGGATTGAAGGTAGATAGGAGTTCAAAGCAGGATAATAAGCAACTAGTATCTGTTAGGCTCTCTCGAAAGATGTGGCAATAAGCAGAAGTTTCGCGTGGAAATAAACAAAGTTGTGTTGGAATATTATTACAAAAGAAATTGGAAATACACTGTTGGGAAGGTTCTAGATATCATTTCTCGAAATTAATCAATCTAGCACTTTTCCAACTCGTGGCGCGAGTACGTTAAATCTCTCTCTCTCTCTCTCTCTCTCTCTTTCAAAATGGTAAAGTGATGAGATGAAGGCGGATGAATGACTGCTTCCCACTTCGATCCCTGCTTGGGTTGTTGGATTCTCTCACTACGCTCAAGTTGTGTAAAGACCGAAAAGTATCCCCTCCCTTGAGAAAGCCATATCTACGCTACTGCTGAAAATCACGTAATTTCAAGCTCATTGCGTTTTACAGGCCATTTCTTTAGCATCGCAGCGCCTATTGGCTTGAGTTTGTGGTTTATTAACCTATCCCTGCCCGCCAAATGATCCCTGATGCTCCGGTAACTTCAGGCCATACGTTGAGTTAATTATAAAATAATTTCATTCACACATTTGGACACCACGGCATGCCAGACGTATCGGAGAACCAATTTTATTACAAGTATATGTAAAATTCATGGAATGAAATACAAAATCAATTAAGCAGTAAACCGTGAGGCTCAAAGATACGTGAAAGCCACGGGCCGAATGGTGGGCGCGGACAGGTGAGTCAAGGGCGAGCTCAGCCGATAAGAGCTGCGTTGGCTTGCTAAACGTATTCTCTGTATTTAGTAGTAAATATTATACTTACTTTAAGACAGGTTTTCTGCTCCTAGGGATTTTAGTGTATAATGAATTATATTTGTAAAAGTGAAGATTTTATGAACCAAAATGGCTGATCAAAAGTTATTATTTCTGCTGAATACAGTTGGAAGAATATGGTTGTTCTAAGTAGTCTGATTCATCAGTTTTGATATTTTAACTTGGTTATTTTTTAATTGGTTGGTTTGAATCTGCGCCTATGTACTGGATATGCAAACCAGATCATGAGGTATGTTCTTGGTTTGAAGTAGATGAGTCATGAGTGCATACATGATCTTTATTATATTTATTCCGTATTTACAGGAGTAAATACTTGCAAGTTTAACATTGGATAGTTCGTCAAGTAATCTTGATCTTACGAAGTTCCTTAATAGGGTTTCTTGTAAATATTTATATGTAATCAGATTTGTAATAATTTATCGTACATAGTATTTCTGGAAGAGTGACTTAATTCAAGTAATCTTGAATTTGAATTTATTTATGGCCTTAAGGCATCTCGAGCTCAGGCCAGAATAGGGTAGGGTAGAGGAGTTGGAAGATAGGTATGCCTACCATCCCGGTATATGCCTGAGAAAAAACTCTTGACTTGAATTCGAACTTGGACCATATTTAGTTGATTTTTTACAAAGTTTTTTCTATTGCTAAAATACTCTTCCGAGGTTACATATAAAGAAATAGGTATTAGTAATGAGCTTTCCTTTAATGTAGAATACTATTTTTCACTGAAGTGCTTATCTGAAGTGACGGTTCGTTTTCTCTTTGCTTGTAGTCATTCCTTATTATTGAGATTTAATTCCATTTCCTCATTTCATTTTTGAGGTTTTAGAAATCATACATCGCTTTGGACACAGAAAGTTGTCTTTCTGTAGTGATCACGTGCCTTACATACAGTGTGGTAGACCTGGCAAGCGTTCACCTCGAGGTGCGACTCATCTGCTGATAGTGGACAAGGACTTGTAAACTAATACACGAAAGGAAACTAGTTGTGCTTTCTTTCTGTTTCATGTAAGAATACAGAAAAATAACTAAGAACTGAAATCGTATTCTTTCTTCATTTAAACTTCAAACAAAATTAAGCGAAATTGAGTTCTTTTTCATGATAAACCAAATATAATTTTATATGAAAGAAATTGATAAAATTGAAGCGTAAGGATCAGTTCACGATTCTGATGAGCAAGTCGCAGCGACTATGCACATTTGTGAAGTTAGCCCCCACCCATTAAACCAATTAAGATGTAACTTATCTGAATCGTTAGGGAGTTATTAGCGAGAAATAGGGAGTACATTATTTTCGTAAGCGATAAGCTGGTGACGGCGCCAGCAAATGTTGGGGACTAACTTCACACAGCCCCCATCTATACAATTTATGATCGTTGTTGCGTTCAATCGTTAGGGAGTTCTGAGGGAGGAATAGGGAGTACATTATTTTCGTTAGGGAGTGAATGATAACTTGGCGGATGTGCAAAATTAGTCCCTCAAAGGTCCCAAACTATATATTTCTGGTCGTTGTTGCATCCAATCTTAGAAAGTTGTTAGAGAGGAATAGGGAGTGTACATTGTTTTCGTTAGGGAGTGAATGATAACTTGGTGACGGAGCCAGCAAATATGGCGAATGTATGAAGTTAGCCCCCAAGGAACCACAATTATTCAATTTCGGGTCGGCGTTGTCTGCAAACGTTAGGGAGTTGTTAGAGAGGAATACGGAGTATATTATTTGCGTTAGGAAGTAAACGACTACTTAGTGACGGTGCCAGCACATATGACGTGTGTGATAAATAAATACTTTAAGCATTGAAATTCAGACGGATGTTGTCTGCAATCGTTAGGAAGTTGGTAGGGAAAAATAGGGAGTATATTATTTCCGTTTGGGAATGAACGATATATTGGTGATGGCGCCAGTAAATATAGCGGATGTCTGAACACAGCCTAACCCCTAACCTTTTAATTTTAGGTCTGTGTAATTTCCAATCGTTAGGGAGTTTTTCGAGGAATATAGAACATATTATTTTCGTTAGGGAATGAATGTTATCTTGGTGCCGCACCAGCAAACATGACGGGTGTGTGAAGTTAGACCATTAACATACCCCAATTATTATATTTCGGGTCGGCGTTGTCTGCAATCCTCAAGAAGTTCTTAGGGAGGAATAGAGAGTATATTATTTTCACTGAGAGCGTAGGATAAATTGGTGACCACGACCCGAAATTGCATAATTGGGATACATTGGGGGCTAACTATACACATCGGCAATTTTGCTGGCTCTGTCTTCAAGTTATCGTTCACTTCCCAAGGAAAATAATATACTGCCTATTGTTCCTAATCACTCCCTAATGATTGGAAACCACGCCGACCTGAAATTAAATGGTCGGGGGAAGCTAACTTCACATATCCTCCAAATTTTCTAGTGCCGTCACCAAGTTATTGTTCATTCCCAAACGACAATAATATACTGTCTATTTTTCATAACTCCCTAACGATTGGAAATATCGACCTGAAATTCAATAGTTGGGAAGGTAACGTCACATATTTTCCATATTTGCTGGCGCCTTCACCAAGTTATCATTCACTCCCTAACGAAAATAATATACTCCCTATTCCTCCCTAACGATTGAACGCAACAACGACCAGAAAATGCGTAGGTGATGGGCTGTGTGAATTTAGCTCCCCAAAAGTTGCTCTCGCCGCACAGTGGAGTATTTGTACCAATATCCTGGCCAAAAAGGTAAATCTTCAAATGTAGTTTACAAGATTAAATGTTATATCTCCAAACAACTGATAAACAGGTCCGTCAAACGATTTATATTTTGAGACAGATAAGCACATCAGGCGACTGCTACTGGCAGTTGAATGTAAGGTACCGTTGGTCTCAGATGTGCATTTACGTGTAATGTTGTTTCTAAATATGTTTGAACTATATGTATTTTTACCTTGTTGTATTATTGCATTGACTTCAAATTTTGTACAGGTGATATTAAAGAACTTTAGTTACACCTATATTTTTTTATTATGTTAAACAAACTTATTTAAAAATACTGATTTATTCTTATGTTATTTTTAAAAATAAAAGTTTTCTATTTGAAATTGAATAAGGTTTACGGAGGCTTGTGGGTAACTTTTTTACAGCTGTAAGAATATAGATTTAATGCAAATATGATCTCAAAAGAAAAATCTTGCGCATATTTGCGCAATGTTTTTCTTTTAAATTTAATGTTTGCGGTATTTTGGAATGGAATATGCCTTGTTACTCGTATGCAAAAGGAAGCAAACCTGTGCACTCAATGAATTTCAAATTACCAAATACTGTTTATTTATGTAATGTTCTTCATTTGTCTATACTCTGAGCTACATTTTTCACTTGATAGCAGCCAAGTCGCAAGTGTACAGGGTGGTTCACGAAATCCGTAACAGAGCTATAACTCAGCTCGAAGTGCACAGAAGTGTAACAAAAAATGTTCATACCAAAGTGCATTTGCGGAATATATGGTGATGCTTCAGGAGCATCTCGGGAATACCTCTACGGGGGGAGGGCAACTTCAAAGTGTTAAATAGAAATAATGGTTGATTTTGATAATGGGTCACTAAAGCCGAACAGTACGCGCAGAGGGAATAGCACTGTGTTTTCTTTCCGTGGAAGATTCTCATCACTAATTAATGCACCTAACTTATAACATTCAAGATCAGGCTTTGAAAATCGACAGCAGTTGATGTGATTCCTGGATAATCGATTCTATCAATATCAGTGCCATGCTTTCTTATCTACCTGAGAAAATAACGAAGAAAATTATCTATCAGTTTCATATCTGATCCCACTGTAAAGGTTCCTCCAGCATACCTGCCAATAACTTCAAACTTTATATATAGACCAGAGTAATGCGGGTGCAAAAATACATCACCAACGTCTATATTGAACTCAATATCCTTATTTGGTTAATTTAAATTGTTGAATGTATGGCGATTCAGTGGAAACGATTGATACTCATAGTTCTCAATAAACTCCATCATTAATTAAACTAGACTACAGTTATTCAAAAAGTATTTAAGAATCACCTTTGATCATAAGAATCGCGCCTTTTATCGCACCACTAAAACTAATTGCTCCATGCCATTCCTAAGTAACACTTATTTCTATAGAGCGTATATGACTGTTGAATAGGAAAGAATAATGTATATTCAGGTTTATAAGAAATTGGCTCCAATGGTTTAAATGCTGCTAAAATATTTTGTTTCTTTATGTTTATATTTGCCATCTGCTATAATCATGCCTTTTGCTAGGTTACAGTGTATATTAAATGTTTCAATACTTAAGAACTTGGGAAGAAACTGCCCCACATAAGTCTCTTCTGATTTGAGATCAGTATAATTTTTGAAACATAACAATTTACCAATGGTTACAACATTAAAGTTTTGTGCAAATGGTGTAACTTCCATGCGATGTGTCACGAGATTTTCATTTAGAAGCACCTCTTTGGGTAGTGTTGTTTCTAATGTTGATGCATTATACTGTCCTGGCGGTATATTATGTTTGTCTCCTTTATAGAAGTAGGTATTTTTTCGTTTAGTATTAAATACATGCTATATAATCCAATCAGTGCCACCTTCAAATTATAATTTGTATTATCAATCTCATTATGAAGATTCAATCGAAGATTTTGTGTAGTCCCTGATAGATGGAACACAATCATTTTAACATATAGACTATTTAATACTCTCATCCATCATTCGTTAAGTAATCAAGTTTCAATCATTCAATAGCTTGACGAAAATTTTATCCATCAGATAAGAACTTTAATAGTTTAATACACAAATGACCACCATTCACATCATCAAAATGTTGTATTAGATCACTATTATATTCAATTATTGTATTACTAGGTCTCACATATTCAAAGACATGGGAGGCACTCCTCCAGATGAATCGAATACATATGCCTTATTATTATCATACCAATAACATATCCAATGCGTTCCAGTATTAATTGAATGACCTAAGTTAACAACAGCACATTCTTGTCTCAAGGGTGGTGTAGATAGAAGATTGTCAGACATGTATACCCCAATAAAATGTTTTATATTTAATTATTTAGCTATACGTTCGATATCATAATTGGTGAGCGCCTTTATTACTATTATCTTCTTCTTTCTCTGTTTCCTTTTAATACCTACCTCTAGCTAGAATATGATGATTCCATAACTTCGTTTCTGTTCTTGTAGCTCTTGCTTATTTTTATTTGCATCTATTACTGCCTTAGCTATAGCTGCTGAACCACGTGCAAAACTACCAGCAGCTCCAAATGCAGCAAGAATCACAGGAATTGTAAGTATGAAACCACCAGTTTTTCGTTGTTTACGAAGTTTTTTTAACTATGCTAGACTTAAAGTCAGATTCATATTTTGCCCTTTCTTCAAGCACCTTTGCTTCTTTGCAAGTTGTGTTTTCTTTAAAATGTCATTAATGTTTAATGACTTCAATTCATGTGATGGAATAGGAATTGCTACACCTTTGGCCTTCATCATAAACGAAACTATATTATATATGAAAAACCTTCTATATAGAAGAATGCACCTCCGTAGTGTGTTTAAGCCATTATTAAGATCAAAAGCAAGTATTATACCCCAACCCATTTTCGTTTTGTATTCATCGTCATTGATAATACTAATGAAGCTAACTTTTCATCTAAACCGGCATCTTTGCTAATAACTCTATAAAAAACTCTAAGTTTCGATCTGCCTTATTCCTATCTGTTACATTTTTAAAGTTCTTATAAGCAATATCATGCTCTTGACATGCTTTATCTAATCTATTTATACCTCGATCACCTCTCACTAATATTTCATCTAAACGTGTACCAAGACCACAGAATTCATAGCCCGGAAGGTTTAGTTCGAAGGGCAATTTATTAATAATATCGTTCACTAAGTCCTTACCTTCAATAGTTTGCCAAAATGTTGGTGGAAGTATGTGTATTATCTTTATCAAGTATCCAAAAGTCTTTGGATTCGAAACTATGACATTAGATAAACGAGACGAAATCATATCCATTATAACCACTTTCTCATTATAAACGTTCTTGTTTTCTGCTGCTTCTTCACCTGCTATAACTAATAATCTATCTACTAACTTCATCCATCCAAATAAAATCTAACATCATCCATACAAATAAACTGTTGCGGCATGCTTGTATATCAATTAATCCCTTTCATTGCTTCCTTCCTTTCAAACCCTCACCGTTAGTTTTCAGTTCAAGCCAAATAGGTTTAATTAATGTCTTATACTCATCACTGGAGCTCGATTTCACTTTATTCTGTGATGGATCATGATTTTGATATAAAGCATTCGTCATTTTTAAAATCTTCTTATAAGTTTCATAATCTTCATCAGTGAAACCTACTGGTTACTTACGAGTTAATAACTCCCATAAGCCTTCTGTTCCTTTACATTTTCATAGATCGGAGAGGGTGGATCATGTGCGATCCTACTCTCACTGTATATAATTAAATCATCAGTATTAAAGAAAGCATTATAACTTCCAATCTTCCACTGCACTACTCCATCTATATCAATAGATATAAACCAAATACTTCATATTTACCAGATCTATTAATACTCAAATATCGACTCGCTAATGGACCTAATTGAATTTCTTTCTCATCATCATCATTTTTTGTTTCTTTAGTCTCAGGCTATCTTAGGCGATGCAAATAACTGTTTTTCAGATGAGGTTTCTGATGGTGTTGGCGGATATTTATATTTTGTTCTGCTACAAGTTCTGTAATTAGATTTCTATTGTTATTTGTTACACCTTCAGTTTATTTTCCTAGACTCTCAATCGCTTCGATTAATGGTTTCTCTTGTCGTTTTTGCTTTTCATAATAGCTACGGAGACTCTTTCTATTCTTTAAAACGTTTCGCCAAGAGATTTTGTAATTCAATATTATTCGATTTTCGTTTTGACATTATAAAAGACTATATCATATAAAATGTTAGACAACATGCATACATACGTAACATACATATATACATGCACACGTAACATACATACATATACAACATACGTATATTAATTAAACGTTGAACGTATTATCATAAATGTCACTCGATTATAAAGAAATGATCGATTTTATTTCTATACTTTCCATCGTTCGACTTTTTCGTCATATCGATTGTTCTAAAGCCATAGGGCTCCTTCCATACTTAACAACGTAAATCCTTCAATTTAGTAAATGAAATATCACCAACAACATATTCATTATAAATATGTATCAAGTTCGTGCTATTTTGACGAAATATGCATTATCTCTAATAAGTTGTTTCGGGAATTTACTATATGTCGGTGCTAAGTAAAACCAATCAATTCCTTTATGCCTACCCTGTGTGAAGTAGGTCCGCACGTCGCTCTGATCCTCTAATATATAGTCATCAAATATAATGACAGAACTTTGCTTGCAATCATCTAACTTTACAACAGAACGTTTCACTGTAGCCAACTGATAGTGAAATTTTCTTATATATCATTATAAATCTATTGCAGTTGTTGATACTTGGATTGTTCTAAGCTCTTAGAGAATGTGTATAAGTGCCTCCCTCCCCAGTAAAGTCAATTCGGAGCTGCAATGAAATTATCAATGACTAATGTTGTTTTCCCACATCCAGATGAACCTATCATTAAGCAACGAATGTTATTATGAAGAAGTTCACCATTCAACCTGTCATAATCATTAGGTACTTAAAGTCGTTTTCTAACACTTCACATCATAAACTATTTATATTATAATTAACTATATTGTAGCTTTGACATCGATCCAAAAATTATGCTCTGAAGATAATCCCAAGCACTTAACATATGCCTTGCTTTTAGTTCTACGTATAATCATTTCAATTAAATATAGATGAGGGTGTTTGGTCTTCATTAGTTCTTGCTCATAGAAACGACCCTTAATGATTTCATTGCGCTCATCTTTTAAGTGATATTAGGTGGATCAGTCTTAAAAACTGTAGTTATTTGAAATATTTCTGTGCTTCACTTGTGAGTGAAGCTTCTTTCAAACTTATTTTTAAACTTACTAATTCGAACATAGTCTCCTACTCTATATTTCGCCTTGGATGACGCTGTATACCTCCTGATATTAATATCTGTTCGTTTTCTTTCTTCAAGGCATCAATTTATTTAATTTTGATTGTTCGATGTATATTATTATTATACGTCTTCATCAGTGCTTGTAATATATTGTACCATTTGTAATTACCTCGCATTTGTAAACTGATTCCACATCAAATTAAGCAGGGTTCGATTGAAGCGTTCAACAATACTAACCTTTTCACTGTATGAAGAGTAATGTGTAATACCTCTTTGCTTCATTAAGTTAATAAACTATTATAGAACTCGCTACCGCGATCTGTTTTCAAGAACTTTGGTGCTTGTCCAGATGTTTTGAGTATTGTTTCAAATGCGCGTGTAACTTCCTTCCCTGTTTTATTTTTAACTGGTACAGCACATTCATGCTTGCTAAAAGTGTTAATAGTGGTTAGAAGATAAGAATACCCCTATTTAATTTAGCTAAGCCCCAGAGTTCCCAGAGTTCATTTCAACCAACTCTGTCTGCCATAAATCATGTATATCCTTTGTTATAACAGGTATTCGTTTATAATTTCGTCTCGCGGGCTTGTGTAATCTACTGTTAATTCTAACTATTTAAGCGCGAGAAATCAATTGTGCAATAAAGATCATATTAACAGATATAGGATACTCAGGGGACGAAAATTTATCCGATCGAACTACAAGCATATCGCCTTCTATAACATCAAACTCATGAAGTACAATTTCATCTTCTGATGGTGCATCTGGTACTCGACTACCTCATGTATACCTAGTGATAGATTCCCATACTTTTGTCCACCGCTCGCTGAATATATATCAACAATAGGAAACTCTTTATGCTTCTTAATCCAATGGAAACCTATAATCTTTAGCTTACCCCAGAAAAGGAATTTCGAAATAGTGTATATTCATATAAAAGAGAATAGGGTGCACTCATATACCTTACCACTAACATTATTATTATTATTAGACTTTTATTTTACATGACAAAAGTTAAGGCTGATAGCCTTGTCTTCCACTTAACCATGATACATAATTTACATATCAGAAGCAAAATACTCATAAATACAAAATCCTAAGTTGATAAAACATATATACACAGACACAATACACACACAATAGCCTACAACTACGACAAGAATACAATATAATAGTAATACATGAACCTTTCCATATTATAATGAATCTATCTCTCTTTTCATTTCCCCCTTCCCACCTTATCGATACAGACCCAATTTAGAACCCTCTCCACCCGAACACCCAAATACACCCCCCCTCACGAACACATACACACAATGACAAGTTTAAAAAGTAAATGAGGTAATACAAGGATAAATACAAAACATTAAATTTACCGTATTTGAAACGAAGATACAAACTGAATCACGAGTATGGAGAAAAATAATAATAATAAAAAAAACATTGAAATTTAACATTGTTTACACTGCTATGAGTAAGTGACAGAAAGCGACTATGAAGCTTTTTTTGGAAAACTGCTTAGGGAGTTAGCTGTGTGAACTACCGAAGGAAGATTATTCCCCTGCTTGATTCCGAACACCACAAAAGATTTAGAATAGGTCTGAGATCTAGGCTTTGGTATTCGCAGAGTGGCATTGATTTTCGAGCGGGTGTTCATATTGTGAATGAGGTGCACCGATTCCAGTATAGAAGCCAGGTATGTAGGAGATCCTAGAGTTACAACCTTGTAAAACTGCAGTAGAAGATGGGCGTTCTTCTCTCTTTCAGTTTCAGCCATGCCAGTGCAGAGTATCTGCTTGATACATGGTCATTGTCACGCATAAAGGCACGTTCCTTATTCGGTATTTAATATATTTTAAAGAACTGAACACTACGTAAATAATGTAGATTTAGTATATACAGTCCTATACATATCGCTTTTCAATGTATCTTCTAGGTCCTTTAGTTTTGTAACAATATCATCCTTAACCTTATCGTTATTAGGATTAAAATTTGTGATGGTTATAAAGTTTTAAATACTATCTTGCACCTCCCAAGCTGAGCCACTGTAGGCATTAGAGCTATTGAAGCTCCTACATTACGAAGTTCGTTAATGTCAGCATATTTTTTTTATAAGTAAGTTATATAGTCACAGAAGTATATTTTGTTACTAGATCACTAATCTGTTTCTGAATATCAGTAATGAGAGTATTGTGTGTTAGTGTAGCATACTCTAAACCATTCAAAATATTCTTTAACCCACTAACTATTTCATTAACACCATGAACAGAAATGAATTTTGAATGTTCTTGTATCGCTTCTTTAACTTCATTCTGAATACTCATCAACACTTCTTGTATACCGGAAAGATCTTCTAACGTTGGAAGTAATATACTGCTTTCAAGATTTTGCAGTTGAACCTTAATATTTTCTATCACTTCAGGGACGTTCTCTGTTTCAATTACGGTTTGGATATTATTTATTGTCTTTCTTATTGTTTCTACTTTTGGGGAAGTTGGAAGTGTGTTTGTTAATAGTTTCTTGGAGAGCAGTTAATTTCGATTTTATTTCATTTTGATTGTAGCTAAATCATTTAAAGACTTACGTATACTTTCGATATCAAATTGCTTCTGTTGTTGTTTTGTATTTCTACTAAATCACTTTGAACAGTACTCACAACATGTTGCAGATTAATTAAATCTGTAGGGAGATTAAAACTCTCTAAATTCTTATTTAACTTTACGAGTGCTTCCTGTAAACTAGTTAACTCACTGGGGAGGTTATTCACAATGCTCTGTAAATTCTTTGGTTCAATTTGAATATTTGTGAGCTCTGAAATAGTATTAATTATTGTTTCAAACTCACCAAGCTTTCTACTAATTTCCGATACATCGCTATAAACAGGTAAGTTGGTTAGATCATCACGGAATTTATTAGATTCATCAGTAATGGTTTTAAGTTTATTTTGTAGTTTCGAAATAACTTCTTGCATCTTTTGAAGATCTTCTGGGGAAGGATTATTCTGAGGTGCATTTTGTAACGTGTTCACTGCTATTTGTAGATTGTTAAATGTGTTTTGTAGCTCTGTAAGCTTTGTTTCAAGATCATTGAATAAATTTTGTGCCGCAGTGTTTGAAATGAATTGATTATTAGTTGTACTTCATTTTGAATCGTTATGATACTTTGTCAAATAATTCAGTCAAATATTTTTTATTTACCAGTTGTGAATACATAAGATTAACACTCTTCAACTCATTATCAAGCTTTTGAAGTAAATCTAGTATATGTTGCTAAGCTTCTGTGATTTCTGTTTCATTATTTGAAGATAATGTAATTCGTAGTGCGTTGATATCACCCTTTATTGCTTTAATCCTTTGATCCAGTAGTTAATTGATTTTCATTAATATTTAAAGGAACATCGGATAACGTTTCATGCTCATGCGACTTGTATTGCGGGTATCCAAATATATCCGTTGGCATATTAAAATAAACTATATATAATAGAAGGTAAGTAAAAAGTTTTTGCCGTGACATTAGTCAATATATAAACCCCCTTCGGGGTAAAAACAAGAGTGAGGCAAGAATTCTAGTCACAAAAGTGATATCCATCTTGCGAATTACTTTCTTTGTGTCACTGTGGCGAAAGTGTTTCCTTTGTAATAAAATTAAGAGATTTAGTATCCTTCCGCCATAGTGACACAAAAAAATTAACTCGCAAAATGATATCACTTCTTTTGTGAGTACAATTCTTGCGTCACTCTTGTCTTTACCCCGAAGGGTTTTTTATACTGATATCACTTATTTTGTAAGGCCGCC
Source organism: Lepisma saccharinum (assembly GCA_022664845.1). NCBI lineage: Eukaryota > Metazoa > Arthropoda > Insecta > Zygentoma > Lepismatidae > Lepisma > Lepisma saccharinum. The sequence continues at coordinate 19,432 of JAGDQP010009570.1, forward strand.
TATTAGAAAAGAATATAGTCTTCAGGCCGATTTTGGGCTTTATTTTGAAAATGGTAACTCCTATCAACAAAATAAGCTTCGATTTGCTACAAATTGTTGAGGTCCGCAATTGACCCTCAAAACCCCCGGTACCAACCACTTTGGGCTAAAGCAAAAAGACAGACAGAATGACGGAGGCCCTTTTCTATCATTTGTGAAAATTCTGTGATTGGGCTAAAAAGGTTACTCTTGCATCGCTTCACCGATTTTGACGTGTGATACCGTTTGAAAGGTATTGAAGTGTAGATTACAGTTCCGCAAGTTTCGGCCGCCTATATGGTCTGTGGTAAGTGTTATCACCAGAAATGGGAAATTCTGATCTTTTTTTCAAACCGCCCTAGGGGCCCCGGGAAGGTCCTACAGATCCAGTTTATTTTCTGTCTTAGTATGACAAAAAACTTTGAAATGCAACTTCAAACATCAAAATCGGGCTTATAGTTTGCTAAATCCGAAATTAACTGTACTGTATGTATGTGAGTGCCGCTAACAGACTCGTTGCTTAGTGTCACTCGAATAACTACCGTTCTTCGTGATCATGCGCTCACAGAGAGGAAACGAAATAACGAACGCATCTGCCAAGTGATCGGGAGTTAGTCTAACCATCGACCTTCAGTAATACAGGCATGGTGCATACACACAGCATTCATCCATTGTAAAAGAGAAATCGAGGTATGGAAGCAGCTTGTTTTATAACTTGAATGTGAACTTGTCAGCTGCTGCATCAAAACGCCGCATATGAAATTCGCTGTGGACGACCTAGGGTGACCTGAAAGCAGTCATCGTGGTCTAACGTATGATGAAGTTTCAGAAAGATTCCATGTTTCCGCTGAAGCAGTCAGACTGCACCTGCATGGGATAGACAAGTCATACTGGTTAAGCAAGTGGATACACCACACATAAGCAGCATCCAACAAGAAACAACGAGTGACAAGCTGTTTATCCTTGCTCATTCGGCATCCATATTTGATCGCTTGCTCACTGGTGACGAAAATTCCATCCTCTATGACATTCGCTAGCATACCAATCATTGCCACGTGACCCTGTTCTTCACATCTCAAGACCACCTCTGCTCTCTTTATGATGGACTTGTCAAGTGATGCATTACGTGCTCCTTGCACCTGATTAGACCATCAATGTTGAACACTACTCACAGCAATTGCAAAGGGTGCACCCCTACTCTACTCACAGCGACAGAAGGACCTGGTATTGGTGAATCGCAAGGGTTTGATATCGTTCAGGATAGAATCCTGTGGTGAACATTTGTTATTGCGGTAATGAAGATGTGGGTACTGTAAGCCGTGTAGTTAGTTACTACATTCTAGGTACATATACAAGACTCGTAGACTTATGAGCTTCAAGACTTAAAAGCTATAAAGGAGGACTTAACAAGCATTTTCATAAAAACAAATCATCTTAGTCAACATTACGACAAACCTTCGCTGAAAACAGATACTTTGAGTGCACTCAAACACACACTGCCACAACTTAATGTGTCTTTCCCACAAGTATCAGAAAAATACAATACTGTGCTCAGAACCAGCAACTGTCGTCTGTGACAACTACTGTCAAAAAATTTATCAAGACCTTCCACAATAATGGTTATTATTTCAGCATTATTGTTTTCATTTACAAATTTTCAATACTATTAAGAGAATTTTTAATACATTTATAGAAACTGCCATAACTGAATTTGTATTTTGATTTGAAATAATTGTGTTAATGTAAGCAGTGTCAACTTTATTTTATACCAATTACTGTTCTTAATTTCCTTTGTGTAGGCAAGTTGTATTAAGAGTACTTAATAAATAAATTGATAAACTCAAAACATTTATGAAAATGCCTAAAGGCCTTAAGTAAATTCAATTCAATATATTAATAGACCTCGGGGAGGACGAGAGGTTAGCGCGCGTACTTTTGTGCGCGTGGTCACGAGTTCAACTCAAGCTGGAGTCTATTGAATGGAGTGGTTCGGTGTCCACTTCAGACACTGTAGGTTACATCCTTAGAAGCTCACCAGCTCGTTTAGGACGTTAATAACAATTCAGTCACTCATATTAATAAAGTTACAAGCAATTAAGGCGTAAGTGCCAAATGCAATATATTGCAAATGTGACGAACAGAAGTATATCCATGTAAGTCATATTCCTAGCGTGATGAAGTCATATTTAATGAGCACGCTACAGACCTTCGAAGACTCATAGACCATTTACATAGGATTATTACTTTAAAGCTATAACTTTTTGCTGTATGCGTTGAATGGTTCAATTGAACTGAAATTTCTTTAAATGCCTCCCCTACAAAATTATACTTTTGGCGCTTACGTCTCTTCGTTACATCGCGCCAACAAATTAAATAACAAAAAATTGCATGGCTCGTGGTGTTGGATCTTTTCTGTATATGATGTACTGGGATCATGCAAACAAACATTGATTGGTTTAACAAAACATTCGAAGTCTGCAATGATAACATCACTGTCCAGCAATGAACGTGACTTCTTAAATTTAACAGTCTGCCCCGGGTTTGACATGATAGTTCTCATGGCTTCAAACTTCTTGGGATAGTCAAAATAGCTTACCTTCAGTGTTAAATTGTGATTGACAACGCTTACAATAGTAATATTTACATTTATCTTTTGTAGTTTGACTCTTCACTAATCTACTAAAGTTTGTAATCGAACAGTAGTGTGTTGTTGATTCATTTATCACATATACAAGATCAATTTGCTTAGTATCGAATGGCATTTCGCTTCTATGTAGAGGAAAAATTGATTTAGTCTCATTGTAAGCATAAACATTGATGCTTATGTTATTATCGGGTTGCAGATCATTATAGCTGTTCAAATTTGCTGATGTGCGATAATGCTACTGGGAATCTTCTATCACACATTGCTTCCATCATTTCATATTCATATCGTACATAATTGGATACATGTTCACAATCTCTATCAATAGGGTATAATGAACCACAAGAAGCACTTGTCATCTTTATTTTGGATATTGAGCACTGCTTTCTTTTTAAGAAGCCACTTTGGTAGCTCAGTATAAGTTGAAGCTGAGAAGGGTTTAGTTCACTCACTGAGATTTTCACCATATGCAATGGTTTCTCACTTAAACTCCAACCTGACTTTCTTGTTGCACGTTCTTCTTCTTGTGAAGCTAAGTTTGAAAACACTTGCTCTATCTTCTCCTGTAACACATCACCTTTTAGGATTGTTTGAGTGCCGGATGGTACTTGGAATTTCATTTCTTCACCACTAGTTGGTTGCTGAGTCATTGATGTGAGAGTAAAGTTCACTTTCAAAGCATTGTGCTCTTCCAAATCTTTGTCTACTATATCTAAGTATTCATTTTTAATGTTGTTTTAAAATGAAATGGCATCACCACCCTCTGCAGGGAGCACATAGTTATCTAATGTGGAGTTGAATGCGGCGCTACTCACACATTTTTCATTAAACTTTTGTCTCTTTGCATTTGGTTCAAACACTGTACATAGCTGTAGGGACGGGCGTTAGCCGTAGTGCTGTTAAAGCCCATAAAATTCATTTTATCTTATTATGTACAAAGCTGTAATGTGTCTATGTATATATGACTTTGATATACAGTAGATTTGTCGCAATACACACAAGTCACTTTTTCCATTTTTGGGGAATTTAAAATATATATAATACAATTCCGTTCGCACTAACCTTTTTGAAACACATATCACAGTAGAGCTTGAATATAGGTCTGTTGCACGCAAGAACAGCACTTGGTAGCTGTTGAAAGTAGAAGTAATGGTAGTACACACGTATTAAAACTGATATCCTGGTCGCACTAACCTTTTTGAAACACTAATGTCACAGTAGCTATTGAATGCAGATGAAATTGTAGCAAACTGCTAGTACACACACAACACTAACTTTCATTGGATTCGCTAATCATATATATTTTTTCTTCTTTACTCTTCCTACACTTTTGAACATTTCTTTCTCATGACTGAAGAATCGTTGAACAAACACACTGATAAATTGCAGATCAAACTGATGTTCCGTTTGCACTAACCTTCTTTGAGACACAAATAACACAGTAACGCTTGATTGTCCGTTGCACACGAAGAGAGCAGTTGGTAGCTGTTGAATGTAGGTGTAATAGTAGTATGCACGTTTCAAAACAGATAATGTGATTGCACTAACTTTCGTTGGCAAAGCTAATTATATATATATTTAGGGAGAAGGGAAAGAAACTATACATTACAATTCCGTTTGCACTAACTCTTCTTGATTCACAATAACACAGTAGAGCTTGAATAAAAGTCTGTTGCACTCAAGACGAGCAGTTGGTAGCTGTTGAATGTAGGAATAATGGTTGTACACAAGTATCAAACCTGATATTCTGGTCGCACCAACTTTCATTGGCAACGCCAATCATACATATATTTCTTTTGGAGGGAAAGAAGCTATATATAATACAATTCCGTTCACACTAACTTTTGTTGTAACAGAATAACATGTAGAGCTTGATTGTTGGTCTGTTTCACACGAAGAGAGCAGTTAGAAGCTATTGAATGGCAGAATAATGTAGTGAGCGATAGGCAACAGTAGGACCACTTTAAGCCCCAAAAATAGTTAAACGATGCCAGACTCATTAAAAAGGACCTCACCAATCGATCAGGCGCTTCTCAAAACACAGGGGGACCAAATTTCGTGCACATCGGTCCCGAAATAACAGTGCTACGCACGTTTTAGCGATCCTCATGTATAAGATCATAGAAGGTATAGTGTTATTGTGAGTGAAGTGGGTAATGCCAAGTATTAGATTACCTCCTATATGATTATATTCCCTTAGTACAGATGATCCACTTAAATCCTCCTAATAACTTTATTTGGTATCCGGTCTTGATGTAATTTGGTAAGTCTATGTTTTATGGTCCGCCCGATCGATTGATACTATCTCTGCGACACAACCTTCTTCCCAAAATGGAGGAACAATGTGGGCCTCGAAGGACTTCACCGATGCAAGCACTCAATGTAAATGCAGTAGATGTTGATGAGGATTCACTGTAATGGTAAAGTAGAAGAGGCTTTGGGCTATAATGGGTGTACCATTCCGGCATTCGCCTGGGGTGTTCTAAAGCCTATACATTCCCTTGTTGTTCCCAGTGTAGTGCAATGTAATAGATGTTTATCCCTTTCAGACCACATACTCACTTTTGTGATGGTTTATTTACATAGCCTTTGCTGCTTGGGAGGAGTTGGTCCCGGCCTCGCATGATCGTGAGGGTATCCTTTGGTGCTTGGGAAGACTTGGGCCCGGTCTCGCATGATTGTGAGAGTTTACAGAACAAGGTTTTACACCGGAAATGAACAGTAAATGGCAATTTGCATAGGAAATGAGCAATAAAAGGTAAAATATAAGTAAACCATATTTATAGAGTACTGGTAACTCGATATACAGGTTTATGATATATCGAACCTTTGACGCTTTTGACGTCGCTGAAAAACTCGTAAAACGCCATCGATTCTTGTGTGCCAGAGTCCTTATAAACGAGCTAATTGTTAAAATACCCTTGTTAATTACACGTGCAATGTTGTAATGGAAGTTTTTACTTCTCACTTATGTAACCTGTAATATTGGTCTTTTAGATCGCTGTATTTTTTTCTATTAGCCGTGAATGACAATGACCATGAGGTCCTACGTTGTTGCTGGAGGCTTGTCTGATGTAATGTTCATGAATCACGAAGCAAAGCATTGTCTTTTAAACAAATAAAATTTTGAATAAAGCATTTTGCATTTTCGTATATTTTACTTGTGTAAAAGGGGTAATTTTCACCTTTATTCTAAAGATTCTATAATTTTACCTGATTTAATATTATACTCAAAACACTAAAATATTGTAACAAATGACCTGGACAGCAGTAAGAAATTTCTGGACGAAAATGCACTACAAAAGCAATGAAACAAAAGTCTATAGACTATTACATACAGTTTCCGTGAGTGATCCCGCGCTTGAACATTGTGTTGCATTTATGGA
>JAGDQP010009570.1:30479-48432 GCA_022664845.1 Lepisma saccharinum
CATATTAATTGATTAACACATGACAAATATTAAATTTAGATTTTAGCATATAGATTACAATTTTGAATAGCGAATTGACATTACGCTATACTAGTTACTTTTTTCTTTGGACTCCTGGCCAGTTTTTATAGAATGGACCGCATTGTGTGAGGGGACAAATATTTCGGAGCCCACGTTAAACTATAGACCCCCGTCCTTATGGCATTTTCATTCGATGGAAGGCAATGCCAAACCACCATCGGTTCACCTGCCCAGGGACCTTTGAGTCAGGACCTACCTTCGGGCAGAACACTCATTAACATCATTATTAAAAAATAAAAATAAAGTTAGGAGAATGGTTGAAAATTGAAAACTAGTCGCTTTCACCCCACTTTATAGTATTTTTTTCGGTGGCCGGAAACTGCTGCCATACATAGTTGAAGAGTACAGGCAAACTAGTGCAGTCACCACTCTATTGTGTTTGTATGTAGGAATGAGGAAACCTGAATTTTCAGTATTCTCACTTTTAGTATGTTACAAATTATTTGTTAAATGCAGAAGCTTTTGTTTGAATGGCGATATCGCATATAGGAATTACACCGAGAAGCTGTATGTAAGAAAACTGACGCCAATGAAGATTCTGACATACCCGAAGACCACAGGAAAAGGGGGCTCACATTCTGACTTTCACATTAGCCAAATTGCTACGTAAAGATTCGACAAACAGTTATCTTCAAAAACAAAAACTACTTTGGACTCAAAAAAATTACAGAACTTTGGATATTTGGTTCAAACACGCTTGAGCCACTCGTAAATTGTTAAGTGACAATTCCAGCTCTTGGTTACGAAGTGCAAATCATTTGATAGATGAACACAACAGAAAACATCTTAAATTCGAAAGGTATGTTGCTCTCTCTAAAATTAACTATGTTGGTTTATGTATTCAATTTGGTATAATTTTGGTAATTCGAGCTCTTTAAATTCATTTGTGTTCTTTGCTATTCAATATTTTAATGTGTTTAAATTTGTAAGTAAATTCTCATTTGTATCATGATCCAGAACTCCGAGGTCGACGAGATGTATTGACATCTCCTATGAAAATCCATGTTTTGTTTTAAATAATCTTGTGTATTTGGATTATAATCTGAGCTACGACTTCTAGTAAATGTCGATATTAAATGTTTATTTGTGTTTGCTCTACCAAAAGACCTGTTTGTTAAGGTGTTTAGTACCAAACTTCTAGGTACCTTCCCGACAATGCGGTCATTTATCATGATGCTCGGCATCATAATTGTCTTGTATTGACCCACAGGTCGGTATGTTATCAATCGGGTTCCACTTATCTCGGAAGTGCTTGTAGAACAAACACTGAAAGTATACGCAACGCTGTAGCACAAACGATTGAGATAGTTTTGAGTGTTGAGCGATTCGGCGCTGTAGGTGGAGGAGGGCTGGAACGACGTTGTCTTGCTTGCCCCCCTGCCTTCACAATTAGGCTGCATTATCTCGGAAGCGGCTGCAGAACAAATCAACACAACGAATTAAATCATTAGTTTCATAATCTCTCTGGGGAGTAGCGATGGTATCGAGACGAGACGAGATTGGCATCACTCTCGTTCTCGTCTCGATTTTTTAGGTCAGTCTTGGTCTTGGTCTCGTCTCGATTTGAAAATTCCGGTCTTGGTCTTGATTGTAAACCTCGGTCTCGAATGACGATAGACTTTAAAAAGTTCCCGTCCCTTGACTTGTTTGAAATGGGTACGAAAGTTTTCCGATCTCAGTACAAGAACAAGAGTATTAATATGATATTAACATAGTTTGTTGCATTGTTCTTTGCGGTTTAAATTAGAAATAATATTCTGAAATAGAGAGAAAAACATGAACATTTTTAAGTAATATAAAGCTTTATATTGGATATATAGAATACCAATAAGTGAGATACATGAACATATTTCTATTATGGAAACGGACCTATGTTATACCACAAATTGCGAAATTGGTATACGTAACATTTACGTTTTACTATTTCTAAATTATATTAAATTGGCTGAATAATTGTTACGTTAAAAATAAAAAATCTGCATTTTAGTCGAAATTTTCTACCAGATTTATAGAAATAAATGAAGATTTAAAGATTTTCCGAAACATTCCTCAGAAAAGCTACGCAACCATAGATACCTGGGATTTTCAGTAATTTGGCTAATAAAAGACATTCACATACAGTTCTCAGAAATGTTGAAAAAAAAAAAAAAAAAAAAAAACAGAAGTCTAAAGATTTGAACACGTTTTCTATAGACAAAATTCCAGCGTCGTACAGACTATTCAAAATTTCCAGTTAAAAGAAAACAGTATAGTGTGTTAGAATTATGTTGGCTGAATCCCGAAGATATAAACTAAGTCGATCCCACGACATACGCCACATTTTTATCATTTATGTAATTATCGATTAGCTATCGGAATTCCCATTCACTCAAATTATTTCCCATTTCTACCAAAATAATTGGCAAAATGATGGGGGCAAACTTTTGATCAACATCGCATGTACAGCTACGGAAAGAAACAGTTTTCTCATTCTACGCATGTGCAGAACTGAAAATGAAAAATATCCAGACAATCATACAAAAAGTTTCTGAGTTTTCCTCTATTACAGTGAAACAGCATGAAATACTAAAAATTCGGCGAAACTTTCCTTAGAATTCCTAGAAACTTTAACAATACTTTTAACAGTGTAGGATGTGACACAAATATTACTTATTGTGAACTTTTCTACAAGGAAATAAAGACAAAGAAATTGAAAATAGAATTTACCGAACTCCACAGCCACACAAATCAAAAAGTTTACAATACTGCCCTTGACTGATTAAAATAACAAATTCTTAGGTATAGATTACAGCTGCACGTCCATACATTAAGGCAAAAAGAAAAGAGTGAAGTGTGTTCCCGGCAGGCGCTACTTTCAAATAGCGCATTTCGAATCTTATAAACTGAAATAAACACACTGATATTTCAAATAAGCCGGGTAATTAGATTAAAATGTCATTCCAAAAATCCTAGCAAAGCATGGCTTAATTGGTAAAAAATTAACCTAAGTGTCTAAGGAAAACTACGTACAATCTTATATTCCCTCTATGTCCGTCTGTCAACTACTTTCTACTCGGGAAATACTAGGGCTACGAAGGCGGTTGTTGTTCAGGAGGTCTCGGCGAAACTTAACCAACGACATATTGTTACAAACAGTTTTAGTAATCCTAAATTAAATCTATAAAACGCAGAATTTTTTATTTTATTACTATGAAGAGTATTTTATTTATCTCTATCCCAAAAGAAGAAAGTAAGTGTGGTTCTTTTTCTATTTCTCATACGGAGAAATAAGAACGCTTAAAAAGTAATACATCTTAAAGACGCAATTAATATTCTCGCTTATAAGTAAGCCAGAATACATACAAAAACAAACAATATGTTTTAGCGGTGTGGAAATCACCTGTAAGGACTGGAAAACATACTTAAAATTCAGTTGCGCAAGATGAACCAAGGCCTTCAAAGAAAATGTCGTTTGACGTGAAACTTGCAGTTTTCCCCTCCATTCTTCTCCTAGCCTCAGCTCATAGTGATAAAAATCTTGGATTTGCGTCAAAATATGGAAAGTTATACAGGATATGCTATCATATATAAGGGATGATTTGCCCTCGAGCCAGCATGATTTTCCTCACAGACTTCGAAGCGGTATCATCATCTAGTTTGTAAGGCAAGCCGAGAACAATATCTCTCATTGGTTACAGTATTTACTCTCCATCTCTGCACTTAGAAAATCTAGAATGAAATATTATCATCCGACCTATCGAGTAGGATTAATTGAGATTTAGTTGCACAGCTTACTACTGATATAAAGTTTTGACTAGATTATGCATTTAAAATGTAAATAAAAACTTCATTTTATTTTTTAATTTAAAATCTGTAGTTCGTGAATTCTTTGGTCATTCAGTATCCCAACTCCGAAAGTTATACTTCTTTTACAGAAAGTTAGCAAGGCAGTAACAGCGGGTCGGCATCCCTAGCCGATGTATACCAATTCTACGTCCCCAATTATAAACAAAACCACTTCAACAGTTGACTCTAAAATGGGTCCAGTTTTATTAAATAATATACTCCTCTCAGGTAACGTTAAAAAATATATAAAACCTGAGTGGTGGTAGCATTTGGGGAGGCTTCCGGTTTTGCATCCCGCTGTTACTTCTTGCCTTTGATTATCTTTTACGGTTCCTACATAACCATTTTTTCTTCCGGTTGCGTTGGGAACATATGCCTACTTATCTAGCTTACCATCCCAACCCACAATATGGAGAGTGAGTACTCGCACTTGACAGAGAGAGTTGTTAATATTAAATTAAGTTAGTTTAGGTATAAAAGTGCGCGGAGCCCAGTAAATCCTATTTCTTCTCTCCCCGAAAGTAGTTTCGAAATCGAAGTTGATTTTCCCAGTGCCAAGTGATTTTTTCTTTTTCCCTCGTGATAAATTTCTTTTTTTCGGTCTATCATACATTATAACAGCATGCCATTCAAACTTGGAAAACTTAAATTCGGAAAATAGAGTAAATAAAACGACTCGGAAGACTCAAACTATTGATGAAGCAATACAACGTATGCTACCTCGCCGTACCTTTATCAATTATGCTAGTCAGACCACAATGTGATTTTGATGAATTCTTTGACAACACAAGCTATCTAGGTTTGGTGAACAAGCATTATCATTGGGAAACTATTACCCAGCTCCGGACTACTATTACGATATGCCTAAACATACAGCAGCATCGTCTCCAAAGTTATTGTGCGATTTACCGATTTGCAAATTTTTTTCTATAAAACAAGAATTGCGAAATAATGTACAAAAGCAACCTCAACCGGTGCAATGAGTCAGAGCGACCCTATAGTATGCCAGTTTACGCCGAATTTCGTATTAGCCAAGGTGCGCAAAATTCACCCTGTAATCCGCCGAATTACAAAACTGTATTTTCATGCGAAAATGTTAATCTTTATCAGCCAAAGGCGTTATATACTAGCGAAACTCAGTCAAGCGCAGATGATGTAGAACCATTGCCAGCACCCAGTGTACAAGGTACTAGCTCAGTATTTCGTCCGGAAATCCAAATCCAAGTGGAGAACTCTCCACTACCTCCGAAACCTGCTCCACGGCTCTCCCGACTTCCGCCGAAGCCCGAAGTCCAAACTTCTTCAAATCATCCACCTTTACCACCTCCCCACATTGCAGCAGGGAGCCCGGCAATTCCAAAGATAACTACGATCCCGAATACCGATAGGGCGAATAACACTGTTTGCCATGACCAACAACCAATAACCACCGGAGTTGCTCACCGACCCTACATAAATGTTCGGACGTCTCAACCCCTCTCTATTTCACCAGGTGATTTAGAAAATATAAGTCTTATGGCACCCCCCGTTTTAATGGAAGATACCAGGCCAAACTACCAAAATTTCGAAAACTTGAACCTTACTTCATCGTTACCGGTTTGGTAAACATACACAATGGGAAGTTTAATTTACCCATACTGAATCAAGGGAAACGAACCTTGCACATACACTCAAGTACATTTTTAGGACGAGTTAACTTAGAAAAAATTCAAAACTCTTTCTCCAAATACGAAACAAGGGAATCCGTCAAGAACGAATACCAATAGGAAGCCAAAAGTTTGCAAAAGCAACGAAAAAGTTCACGGCAAGTATAACAATTAACCACCCCGCTTTATTTCGGCTCCACTTTCAAAACAAACAAGACAGACAAACGAAGAATCTGATTCTTCTCAACCCCCAATTTTCTCCCAGATGGATTACACAAGGATCCCGAACCTAAAAAAGAACATGATCTTGAAAAAGAACTGCACGTGGGGAAAGATCTCACAGAAACAGAAAGAAAACATGCTTTCGAATTATTACAGGAATATGAAGATCCTTTTGCATGGTCAACCTTGGATCTGTCCGTAGCCAAAGGGTATTCTTTAGAAACTATATCTCAGATACCAGTCTCCTCTCCCCCTATCGTGAAACACCCACACAATAGATTCAAATAGAACAACAAATACAAAGATTGTTACGGCAAGGATTGATTCGACCATCGCGCTCTCCTTACAGAAGCCCAGTCGTCCTGGTACCCAAAAAGGATACAGAAGAACCTCGATTCTGTGTGGACTTTCGAAAACTGAACTTGCTGTTAAAACAGAATCAATCGTCCTTACCAAGGATTGATGAGCTGTTATCCTATCTCAACAGCGCTCAATACATAACCATAATTGACCACCGCAGCTACTTTCATCAGCTTCCATTACGAGAAGAAGACAAACACCTTACCGCTTTTACCTGCTCAGCTGGTAAATTTGAATCGAATGTGTTACCTTTTCGGATTTCAATTAGTCCTGTCGCTTTTCAATCTTATATCGATTCTGTCTTTGCAGGGTTAAAATGGAAAATTTTAATACCCTATATCGATGACAGTCATATGGGCGAAAATATTCTCCGATATGACACAGCGAATAAAATTAGTGTTCGAGAGGCTGCGGCAGGCTAATCTCAAAATAAATCCACTTAAGAGTAAGTTCTATCAGACAGTATGCCCCGTTCTTGGCTATGTAGTAAGCAGACAAGGGATAAGTGTTGACACAAAAAAACTAAAGCCATAGTCAATCTTCCCTATCCCACAGGCCTCAAGGAAATGCGCTCTTTTATTGGCACTTGTATTGGTAATAATAATAATAGTCAAAATGTCGAATCAACTCAATTGTTCCGTGCACAGACAATGATCCATACAGTAAACTTTCATTAATCTTGCATGTTCATCGCCACGGTACGACCCTCGGACAATGGGGAAATAAAGTCTTGCGTCAGATCCGGCAGGTCGCCATGGTAACCCGCCTTGTTACAGTCTAAACAAACGGGTGTTTTAGCAGTAGGTTTTGTTGTGCTTGATTTTCAACAACTCGTTATGGTTTTGTGCTTTGTGCCAGATCGTCATCATTACAATGAAAGAGACACGTGCTGCTTTTTTCCTGTTTACAAAGGACTGAAACTAGAAAAGAAGGTGGGAGGAGCCAATTACGTAAGCAAGCAAATTTCACGCAATGCAACTGAACGCAATTTTGAATACGTTGATATAATTTTGAGGATAATCGTTGATTACTGAGTTCTTGATTTGAAAAAGGTAATAATTATATCTAAGGAGCTTAAACTGAAGTTCTTAATTCAGTTATAGTTAAAGACACTCACTCAAGAAGATAAATACGAGTGCTAAAACGAAACCCTTGTACTCTATGTAGAGCTGCGCAAACTTATATTGTAGGTAAAGTACACAAGGTATAGCATGAATCAAGATTTCGAAAGGTAATAGTACTTTTGTGTGTTTCATAAGAACATAAATTACCGGAATAAAAATTAGCTTCACACTTCAACTTACTATATTTACTGTATCATTTTGCACTTTCCCTCGTATATGCTTCAAATCTCGGTCATACGTAAGCAAAAGTACATGTTTGGACTCCACAGCATTTTACACTCTTTCAATCAGTTTCCGCTCGTCAAGGACGTATTTAGTGGGTGGGCCCGGGGGGTTCGGACACCCCAAAACTAAGAGTTTTATGGAAAAATAGTATAACTTCAGGCGTAATTATATATATTTAATATATGTACATTTTATGCCTAGAAACACCTTGGACCCTCCTCCCCTGGAAACCTTTGGACTCCTACCAAAACCAAATTCTGGATACGTGTCTGCCGCTCATCACCGAAATAATCAACAGTTCGAAAAATATTAAAAGTGCTTCCACAGCTGATTTTATACCTTTCTGCCATCAAACTTACTGTTTGTTTAGACTTGGCCTCCGTCGTTGCTATGGAAACCAACCGGATGTAGTTCAAGACTTTAGTTCTCCATAAATATAGGAAAATATATTCAAGTCGTCTTTGTTTCACTGAATGTAGCATAATGCTGGATCGTGGTCAATGAAAGGGGAAATTAAAATGGCCTAGAGCGGTATAGTGAAGCTCCTTCTGGAAGGGAAACCACCCCTTTCGTTTCCTTACCTGAACAAAAAGAAAGATGGACTGAATGTGAAACAATGCAAAATGTATGTGTTACGTTGAGAACATAACTAAATATATTCAAAATATTTGATATTCGTAGAGCTCGCTGTACGTATTCTCAAAACAACATCTATTTTTTTTCCGATTTCAGAAGCAGGAACAAGGATTATTAGCAAGAAAGGATATAGAAGCCATTAACGCTAACGAATACAGGTGATTAACACACGTATCATCTGCTTACATTCTTTCCTTGTGCTTCGCTTCCAGTTGTTTGCCGGTATATACTCGGTCGCAGTGCGTTAATAAACAACAGTGTCCGGAAACAATCAGCATGCCTGATGAAAGTAACCCGCCTCCTCCTCCCCGAGTAACCTCAACCAAGGTCCCAAATATTGAAAATAAAATATTCGGGAAGCCGCATTGATTCCTTGGATGCTTCCCTCCGGAATTATGAGGTAGCGGCCAAGGTTTTAGAATGGGACAAGTAAAAGATGGCTTATCTGGGCGCCTACCTCGATGGTAACGCTGTCGAATTTTATGATACCAATTCTGATGAGCTCGCAGAATGCCAGACATTTGATAACGCAGTTTAATTACTACGCGAATCTTTCGGAACTAGTTAGTCTTAGCGACCCGTATTTTGCTTTGAACAACCGTTTCAAGCGAGAGGATGAGACATATATCCAATACTACTTTGCAATTTTGAAATTGTGCCAGCGAGTCAACCCAAATATGTCAAAGACTGACACTTTTCACAATTTGTGTAATGGCCTTAGTCTCGATGCTTTGGAATATATCGTGCAGAATAACTGCACTGGCCCTGAGCTCTTTAAGAAACTCATGGATTTGTACGAAAAATCTAAAATTCAAGCAAGACAACGGGCAGTAAGAATGCTTACATCTCACCCTAGGCAGGGTCCAAATTTACAAGCTGGATCACCACAACTACAACGTCGTTTCAGTCCTTGACTTTACGAACTCAAGCTCCTCGCCGAGATACTAGTTTGTTATCTTTGCAGAAGGAAGAGACATATCCAATATTTTTGTGATTCCAAATTACAGTCCCGACCCGGGAGGGACGCACCCAATAATGGTACACCGGCCAGAAACAATGGTCGCATAACTTCTCTCAGGGCCCTACCCTCTAAATATTATAAGGGTAATACACATACTAAACCCAACTACGCATCCAACAGAAAACAAGTACGACTTTCTGACAATAACACGGCCCCATCCACTAGTACTGCGCAGTAATCGAGTCACCAGGTACTCTTTGGAACGAAAGGGAAAAAGGCTAGCCTTAATTTTAGAATGTTTTCTACTATGAACTCTGACTATAAAGTTTTATTTCCATATCTTTAGCATACTTTATCAATTTTTGGTTTATTCATTAGGTATTATTAAATTTCTTTCTATCATTGCTCTTTGTGTTAGTTATAAGTATGAATTTTGTCTTTTTATCTGTGTTAAAATGTTATTTTTGTTTTAATCCTAGGATTGTTGTTTTGAATTTATATATATATATATATATATACACCTTTTGCGTACAGTTCCATTATATGTAGGTTATAAACTTTAGATTAATAATTTACTATGTTTTTGTCATAGGTATATTATACTTATAACTAATTATTAGTCTTCTAATATTTGATTTTTATATACATAACTCACTCTACATCTCGTATGCCGCGGCAGGAATGATTATTGCATATTGTCTTTTTTCTTTTGCATCCACGTGTAACGAACCGTGAGGCCGATTCATACATCTTTACTAATTTACAATCATCAAGGGACACCAATAATAATATATTGATAAAATTATATTATTTTTCGCAAGACTAAATTACGACCTGTCTCTAGAACGTCTGTTTTTATTTATACAAGCTCTTTTACCGGCTGATTACATTTCTTATTTACAACTCTTAACCATACTAGAAAATGAAACGGGTACTTACCACCCCTGAAGAAGATGACACCATGGAGTCATTCGGAATAAACCTCTCTGGGGTCAAGAACTAGTGAACCGTCGGTCCCCCCCAAGCACTAACAGACTTACGTTGTGGTCCACCCACCAGACCTCACTTTCCTCTTCTAATCCAGCTAGCTGCTCAAGCCACAGCTGCTCAATAAGCTCAAGCTGATAACACAGATCCGCCCAGGTGGTCACCCACTCAGTCCACTCCAGTATATAGCACAGGAGTCCCAATCGTTGCATGTCGACCACAACCGGGGACATCTTTCAGGAGGAATACCCACAAGCAAAAAACCGCTCTGGACACTCTCCAGGGATTGATATAAGGAATCTATCTGCAGCGCCGTCAGCCCCAATTTCCTCCTCGAGCTCCCGTAACATCCGATACGGTCCGTAAAAACCTACCGGATTGTACCGAGCTATCGAGAAGGGATAACAGGGATAAATGAAAACCAGTAGGATATCCCCGGAAAATGACATAGAACGATCGTGGAAAAGTTTCCTGACAGTCCCACATGAAGTGCCTCCAGGTGTCCTTAATGGCACACAAGGCCTCTCGGAACTCTGACCATGTCACTTCCTGCTCCCGTACCCATACTCGTAACCATTCCTCCATATCTAACATCACAATCACCGGGACCACTCGGGATCTTTCCCCGAACGCAAACGACTCTAACAATTCATCAAACAATACATGTACAAACACCAACACCACCCAATCTACGAAAGAACATCCCGTGGATGAGCTGACAGTATTATAACTGCTGGCAATCCACATACCCGTATCACTTGCATATCCAGCCATGTTCACTCGTTGATACCACAACGTAAGTATTCTCCACACTCGACTATACTACACCAGCACACCACACATAAACGATTCATAGGGAACAAAGGAAAACCACATCCAACAGGAAATTTATATTATTTATAGTTCACACTTGTCACGCTTAGTGAACGTCTCTACATTTGTCAGACGTCTACAGAAATAACGTCCACCCCAGTGCAATGTTTACGTTTTAATTGTTCTCTACTCACCTTTAGCACTTTTTATTTTATTTACTTTTGTCCACCCTATGTACACCACTACTATATTGTTTACTTCCTCCATTTCACCTAGGAAATCCATCATGGCATCTAGTACGTCTATATCCAATACGACTAGGACTCTTGAACCCAATACGTTGCTGGGACGAACATATTTTCCCTCAGAGGTAATCGAAATTTCTTTTTTTTTTTTTTTTTCAATTCGCAAGCCTTGTATATAGCGTGAGAGGTTGTGTTTACTCTTATTGATCATGACCAGATCATGCACTTGCAACCTTCCTCAATCACGCAGGCTATCTTGACACCACCTTTTCCTTTGCAGCTATTGCAACCCTCCGCTGCCCTTACATCTTCAGTTATCCATCTCTATACGGACATCCCCCATGACTCCGGTGATCTATACTACGAAGACATGATGGGTGGGTGATTTCTTAACCAAACTACCGCTAGCCTGTCCCATTTATTGCAGAGGACGAGAAGCTTACCATCTCATTCAGGGTACCTTCCCCTTTCACCCGGTTATTGATTTAACCACTTTGGGTATCCCACGGTTATACACACACACTTCTTCCATTTGGGAATGCCGCTTGCAACCTCACCTCCACATTAATCACCCTGGTTGTGCAGTAAGTAACCCACCTCTTTCAGTCTTATACCTGGGTTCTCAACGAACTCTATATGAACACGAGATGCAACAAAATGAACTTCCTTCCGTTCTTCTTAATGAACCTTCCACTAGCCTTTCTTAGTTTTTTCTCCCCCGGTAAGGCGAGAACAACCCACAAACTACCCAAATTGCTGACCACCCACTATTTTTTTTTCTTCCCACTAGCTCTGTCTTGTCATCAGCATATCCAATGTTGCCTACCCTTGTCCATAGTGGAATAAACATGGTACGGAATGATCACGTGATTATATACGAATCCTCTTTCCCTATAATAATGAAACTACCACATGAACATGACGTTTCTGGAAACAATCTATGGAATAATATGCCCACTCCCCTTTTCGAACAAAATTTATTTTTGGATACTTCAATTTACGTCACTAAAACACACATTAGAAGCCTGTTAGTAAATGCCCTTACCCTTACTTTATTTTTAGCCAAAATTCAACTCCCCGTATTTCTAAATACCTCAACTGGGAAGAAATGAATCTAGTAGCAAACATGACTGTATTTTTACAAAGATTCCTTTTTATTCCCCCCGAACCAGGTACGAGACTGGGTAAGAGAAGCAGAAGTACACCTGACTCAAACAGAATATAAATTGTCAATCAATCACACTAGATTTAATTAGCTTTATTATCAACCCTTCATAGAATGTTTAATCCCCCCCCCCAAAAAAAAATACACCTTATAGGCATTAAAACTACCTCTTATAACTCGCGAAAAAACGAACACTGTTTTCAAGTTCAGTCACTACTCTTTAGAAAACAAGATGAGAATTGAGATCTGTGCAGTAGACTTTCCATTGACTATAGTAGTCACACAAGATCAGCAAAATCTTATACGGACATCAGATTACGATCTCAAAACTGGATATGTCTGTTTTATTTGAAATTTAATGCTCATGAAGTAAAATATCTCCCTTGTCTTAAGGCCCTATTTCGCAAAAATGTAATGGATATACTGCAATTTATTCTGTAATGAGGCGGAAGATTACAATGTAATACACCCTTCAATGTTACAAGTGTCCTGTTGGCAAAAATGGGACAACCCATTAAAATCAATTGTAGAGATGTCTCAGTGCCACAGATCCTAACCACCTATACTTATGGTAACTTATTAGTAAATCACAGATGTGAATGTAACATCTCGATAGGCCGAATGTAATCGAATGCCGTGTCTAGCCACGCTCTATTCCCCTGCATTACTGAACAGATCCTCCCAGGTGAACTCATCAGAATTTTACCTGTGAACTGGATGCGAGGTCTGAAAGATAAGACCTCTCCATATCAATGCCATGAATGCAGACTACAGATTGATGACGAGGATAACACAGGCCTTGATCTGTTTCTAATAATATCCAGTATTTCCTTAGCAATAGCATGCATCTGCTTTGTAACCAGTACATTGCCATCTTTATATCTTCGAAACCAATTGAAACAAATACCCAAAACCGACCCTATATAAACAGAAGTAAACTAAAGTTCCCTATCCAGCTATATCCTACCTCCAACCTTTCGGGAATGATCACTTCTGTACTATAAGTGGGAGGGACTCATCATATTATCCCGTCCCCAGAATGCATAGGAAATATAGCAGAACCATACTTCTATCTGCCACACCAGACGTGAATCGGGATGGTACCTCAAAACGAAAATCACTTGAGCGATACTATACCAAGCGCCTAACGACATAAGATGCCCTCGGTACCACAATTACGATGCAATGATACTGTAATTGGCTTAGTACAATGGTAGCCCGGATAATTAAATCACTTACACTTCCCATAAATTAAGCCATATAATTATGGCCCTTTATGCCTAACAGATGATACGATACTAAATACGGAAACTTTCCTTTAGTAAAGACCACAGCTTGAATCGTCTACTAGCTAACAGCATTCGTTCAATGACACCCCACTTCCCCCACACGTTATATCGTATAAGATAGAGTTTCATGTAATTTGCCATTCCATCTCCCTCTCTCTAGCCCATGCTGTATTTGTGTGAATGAGTTATGGCCACTATATTGGTACTGTGATTAACTTGTAATAACTTAATAGTAATAATATTTTTATGTTAATTGTCCGTCATGAAGGCTTTTTTCTCCTTAGTCTACATAGGACTCCACAAGCGAGCCAACCGGACTTGATCTGCTTTTATCTATAATTTGAGATTATGTCTTGAACAAAAGCCAAAGCCTTCCAGCTATCTATCGCTTCCAGGAAGCTAGCACCATTCTCTGGACTAAAGCACGAAACAGAATATTATATGGTTGATATTATCATAAGCATGAGTCTTATACAGCAAGTAGCAACAAAATGCAGATATCAAACAAAGCAAACTACAACTTCCCTTTAACTTCCGGTGGAACGAGGTATGCCTCTTTTATGTACTTGTAGGATTATCATTATAAACTCATGTATCGTCTATCTTGTAACTTCATTGCCAGCTACGAAATAGGAAAAAAAAAGAAGAAGAAGAAGAGACAGAGAGGAAACCTTCTAGGAATCCAGACCAGGAAATGAAAGATATTCAGCGCAACGACTGAAGCTCTTTGTACCATCCTACCTTTCCTCTACCACCTATCCTTGTTTTCCTTGCTACAGAATGATCTTAAATTACTATCTGTATTTACCACGGGCCCAATTAAGTGTTCATTGCAAATGTCATCACCTAGGAAAAAAAAACATCATGATGCACCCGAAAGAATACGCAATGCACCTGTTTATTTCTCTTATTAAAATAACCAGGTTGCATGCTGTCTTTTATTTTTATCCTATTTTACTTTTTGTTCTGGCGCCACTTATCAAGAGTACTCTTCTCATTTTGTCAACATTTTAATCATTTGTGGAATTTTATGTATTCTAACCACGTAGTTATTAATTATTTGCTTTATTGATTTAACTGTATTAACTGTGATATGCATGTTTGTCTCTATTTACTCTTATGTACGTGTCAATTTTCATGTTTGTGGCATTATCTTGTACTACCCATTATGCCATTATCTTGTATTATCTTTTGCTTATATTTTAAGGTACCTACAAAAATTATGCATCTTAAAGTTCTTCTTGTCAATCCCTGATCTCATAATTAAACATTATTTGATTCTCATTGTCTATGTCTGTATTTTGTTTTGTTATTCATCTCTGAAATATGTCACTAGACGTTATTGTAAAATTCCAACGCCAATTATTTTGTATTAATCTCTTTTCTTGTTCTTTTATAGTTGATGAAGCGTCAGATGACTGATCAGCATAATTAATCCAACTTCGTAATCAATTAAACTTTGCGTCAGCTTGAATACAAATTCAAGCTCCATGTTATCATACTGACTTCTAATTCGATTTGTACTCATAAGCTTATCTGTTTAGAATGAAATGACTATCAATTCTGCGGTATCCCGTGATCTGAAGTTTCAGTAACTCAATAAGTAAAACTCTATTGCATGTAATACACTATCCGAGATTCTACATTTTATATATTATTTTTAAATCGTTATTGTACCTTCCTTGATTCTTGTTACGCTGTTCATATTGTATAGGATTACTCTCTTGCTCACTAATGCAGTAAAATAATTCATTTTCAAATTTATTGTAAAATCTTATGTTATTCACTCAAAATCTTCTGTTCTATTATTTTAAACTATAACTTGTTTATGTGCTATCGTTTGTTCGTATAGTATATTTTGTTTGTTTAATTGATTTAATGATATAACCATCACATATTATGTTTCCTTTGTCCTCTGTTGATATGTTATGCCTCAATAAGCTATGCAACATTTTGTCGGATTGTGCTGAGAAAATTTCGCCACAAGTTAGATTTAATTTTTCCGGCTCTCTCTCCTTTAAATTACGCACCTTTCACACCTGTTTTATCTTAATAATTACTGACATGCTTATTTGCAGAGCGCGGAGACCTTGCTACAGTCAGTTTTAGCAATCCTAAATTAAATCTATAAAACGCAGAATTTTTTATTTTATTCTTATGAAGAGGCTATTTATCTCTATCCCCAAAGAAGAGAGTGAGTGTGGTTCTTTTTCTAACTATTTCTCATATGGAGAAATAAGAACGATTAAAAAGTAATACATTTTAAAGACGCAATTAATATTCTCGCTTATAAGCAAGCCAGAATACATATAGAAACAAACAATATGTTTTAGCGGTGTAAAAATCACCCTTTGACCTTTACGGACTAGAAAATATACATTCAGTTGCGCAAGATGAACCAAGCCTTCAAAGAAAACGTCGTTTGACGTGAAACTTGCAGTTCTCCCTACCCTTCTTCTCCTAGCTTCAAGCTCATAGTGATGAAAATCTTGGATTTGCGTCAAAATATGGAAAGTTATACAGGATATGCTATCATATATAAGGGATGATTTGCCCTTGAGCCAGCATGATTATACTCACAGACTTCGAAGTGGTAACATCATCCAGTTTGTAAGGTAAGCCGAGAACAATATCACTCATTGGTTACAGTATTTACTCTCCATCTCTGCACTTAGAAAATCTAGAATAAAGTCCGACCTAATGAGGAGGATTATTCGGACTTAGCCAAATTAGTATTATTCGGGATTTAGTTGCATAGCTTATTACCGATATAAAGTTTTGCCTGTTTTTGTAATATTCAGATTATGCATTCAAAATGTAAAACCTACCTTGTAAATAAAAACTTCATTTTAAAATCTGTAGTTCGTGAATTCATTGGTCATTCAGTATCCCAACTCCGAAAGTTATACTTCTTTTACAGAAAGTTAGCAAGGCAGTAGCAACGGGTCGGCATCCCTAGCCGATGTATACCAATTCTACGTCGCCAATTATAAACAAAACCACTTCAACAGTTGACTCTAAAAATGGGTCCAGTTTTATTAAATAATATACTCCTCTCGGGTAACGTTAATATATATAGTATATAAAACCTGAGTGCTGGTATATTGTTTCACCAACGACACGTAGATAAGGGTCAATCCATGTCAAGTGGTCCAATGCATGTTGCTCGACAATTTTTAAAAATTCTGATGTTTGATGTGCAGTTACATTACCATGTCGTTAGTTCAAAACAATTATTATTTTAATTTTAGTGACTTTAGGTTTCGAGTGGCAGCCATATTTGTTTTCGAAGATGCGCCTTTTGGTGGTGGTGTAAGGGGTTACCGAATCTGAAGTATCTCAGCCCTAGTTGTTCTATCGATGTGGAACAAAAACCAAAATGGTCAGCAAATTGTAAGGTATTAACCATTATCATCCATGAAGTATAGCATGGTGAAAAGTAGGTTTAAAAAAGTAGGTCATTGACGTTAAAAGTTCCGAGTGGAGCAGACGATTTTTCCAAGAAGGCAAATGATCAGGAAGGTGAGCTTTTCTGGATAAAGAGATCTGATATAGAAGTGCACATTCACCAAGTTTCAACCTTTAGACGTGTCCCCCTTTTTCATAGAAATTATTAAAAATGCAGAGAAGCGAAAAAAGTGCATATATCTCTGGTGGGGGACCTGATAAATATATACAATTCCTCCCCATAACAGGTCTGTATGATATTATTATATACAAAAAATTAGGAGTTTCAGATTTGACTATAAGTACCTTTATTACTAACACAAAGTATACCTACAAATAAGCATAGGCAGAAGTACGGATAACCGAGAGTTTACTGTATAGACATCATAAATCAATAGGCAGTGGATGAATAAGCAGAGGGGTTAAGCAAAACATACAAGAACAAGTTTGATCCTGTTAAGAAGTAAACAGAACAAATGTACATGAAAACACAGTCAGCAGGCTGGGTGTTCCAACATGCAGCAGATGGGAAATTACCATTGGTGCCTCAGTCAGATGCGTACAGCGCAAGGAGACGGTTGTGTTCGTGCACATCTGTGTATCATTACTGCAGTTCGTTAGTGACAAAATAGAATGTGATGAACGTAAATTAATTGGTGAAGAATGTCATAAGTGTGTGTATGGGCCAGTATCAAGATGCATGATGGCACTTAGTGAAATCAGTGAAGAGAAGAGAAATCTTCTGATAATGCGAACAAGCAGAGGTATTATAAACATATGCAACTACCATGGTGAAGGTTCTAGAACGCAGGTCCCCTGGTAAGTATTAAATATAGAGAATAATCTTACCTGATTTTGATGCATTTCACTTCTTAGAGATGCGTTTACTCAGTTTTGTCGATAATTAAGATTATAAATGTTAATAAA
>JAGDQP010009571.1:0-49496 GCA_022664845.1 Lepisma saccharinum
GGCAAAGCCTTTTGGCGACGCTATCATTGCTACGTATGACTCAGGATGAGTTTTCAACCAAAGAAGAATTGCTTGACTTCCGGGAACGATGAAAGGGAACAACAAATATGTAGTGCAGTTAAAAATATACGTGGATAAAATCTGGGGGGTTGATGAGTGTTCATAAATTGTCCCAAATAGTGCGAACAGAAGATCTGTTTTTATACGGTTGCTTGGGGAAAGCGGAGTTCATTGTCCAATGTTTCATTGCATTATCTACCAAACTGCATTGCATGGAAAATCAGCGATATTGGACTAAGTATTAAAAGCAGTGGTGAGATTATTAAGCATGATTCAGTGGTGGAATTCTTTATCGAAAGCTACAACAGTTTTTGGAGGATGTGGAGGCTGAATGTGATGACTTGCTTTTTTTGTAACCATGTGACGTGGCTGAGTGCAGGAAAGTATATTTAGAATTTTTTTGGGAATAAGGAATCAAGTTCATGTTTTCCTTGATCTGTTTGCTTCATCGGACACTATTCACCGGACCATAGTGCTGTTACCGCCCATACACTTCATTTATCTTAACTATTCACCGAAAGAGATCGAAAGCATAAACTTCCTTAAAAATTGACATTTTTAACAGATATACAATGTTTAAATGAAGTGAATCTGAATCTGAAGGAAAGGAACCAGCTGGTATCAGTTCTAGTGAGAATTATAAACGAGTTTTGCAACAAACGAAGATTTTTAAACTTACTTTGCTAATAAGATACATGGTCCATTTTTTAAGCTGTCAGCAACTAGCAGAAGACGTTAAAGATGAAGAAATTTTGATTTTTCTGAACTCGTTGAAAACGTCCAAGAAATTTTGGATAAGTTTAATACCAAGTTAAAAGATTTTGAAGAACTAAATACCAGTATCCTGCTATTTAGCTGTTGATGTCAACACCACAGAGCAAAAAGCTTCTCTTCAATCTGAATTGTGTGATGTGCAAAGTGATGTATTCCCTCAGACTAGACACGAAAAGGAACCAGACATTTACGAACTTCTTTTAAATAAACCCCTTCTAGACTTTCGATGTTTTTGGATAATGAATGACATCGATGCTTGGTAGCACTTATACATGTGAAAGCTCTCCACTCTAAAGAACTGCATCTTCTGAGACTTGCAACGACATATACTGAAGTGGGCATTCCTACTGTGCCAAATGCTGATCAGCCTCAGTTCTCACATTGGACATTGATAATTCACTGTAAAGAGATGTCACTATTATTAAGTCATGCTGTTTTGTTTAAAATGTAAATTTATCGATAACTATGACGTTTATAATGAACTAAGTTTTAAACTGATAATTTCGGTTTAATAGTCCAATGTTTCTTAGTAGATTTCAGAAATCTAGTTTAAGCAGCAGACAACTTTATTGTAAAAAACTTCAAAAATTATAGAAAATAAAGTTTTAATTAAATCTTCCAAATGACTAGATACTTACGATTTTTTTAACATTAATTTTGTGCTTCGGCCCTTCGGGAGAGGCCTCATCCGTTAGTGGATTGAATATGGCTGTGAATTATTATTATTATATGCAACCGAAACTTTCTTTTCGAATCTAATTTAACCCACTTCATCTTAATTTATAAACAGTAAAAGAAGGCAAAAGCTTAAAAAAAAAAAAAAAACATAGTGTAACGCCATTAGTATTCCTCCGCGTGCCACCATATCCGGTTCAGATTCAACTAGAGTGCGCATTTTACGAATTAATTATTATAGCGTGGTTTCCGTAGCAGGTTTTCTGTCCCTAGCGGGTTATTGGTATGGAAGTGCCAGAGATAATTATTTGTTAAAAGCTAGTTTTATAGAGGATATAGGTGAGTAACTGGCTCAGGTTTGGAGTAGATATAGTAAACCGTATCTACATTTTGTATGGGTAGAGTTCCTGATTATATCCAACACCCCGGAAAATAAATTATTCCCCATTTCTATATGCACACCACATTTCCATGCTTACAGTAAAGCATTTAACCAGCGTTCAGTGAAAACCCGAACATGATATATCAAGTGATTATGGAGATACGCTTTAATAACTATTATGACTCCACGAAAAATGAATTTGTTGGGTTTCGATAGAAAACTGGAAGAAATTCAGGAACTGGGGTGACTGCATCATATTTATTAAATAATCAACAATTAGCTAAGAGGAAGAATATTGTCTTGAAATCCAGCGAATATGTATTTCTTATCGTCAGAACAGAAACCTCTATTCATACAAAAGTGCTCAGGATATATGGTTCCGCATTAAACAACAAATCGAATACTTCTCTAAAACTTTTAAGAATTCAAATGTCCTATTATCACACGTTGTTACAACGTGCCATAGCTTCCCACTCTCAATCGATTGCCGGAAATACGACATTTTCAGGCGCACTTACGTCGTCTCTATACCAAGAAAGCAAGCCAAAAACTTCAATCGTCTTCATTGACCAAACTTTGTATTTATGAAGAGCCCAACTTACATCAATTTCTCCATCTTAAGAAAGAACGTTCTCTCAACGTAATTAACGCTTTTACCTCTAACAACCAAACATACTGATGGATCACAAAAAACATATTTTTTTTATTCTATCTTGATTGGAATGTGAAAGTATGTGCACATGCAAATTTTGGCCACTCGAGGGCGATTGGTTTGGGAGATATCGATGATACAAAAGTCAGATTTCGTCTGTGGAGACTGAACAAAAATTGCGGAAATACAGCTGCGAGTTTAAATTACTGAAAGAAATGGAAAGCAAATATACTGTAATTGGTACTGGGTGACAGACACTACCTGTTGGAGGGTATGTTCATGATGGCCGCCATATTGAATATTGGTTGATTTTTTTAAATGGGAAGCGGGTCGTGTAATATGTCATTCTGGGCTAGAATTTTACGGGAAATACGTTTCTGAAGTCAGTTTTGTCGTACATGTATTATTGTAAGAGTTAAGGTAATGTGGTGTTACATGGGGTAATAGCTTCGAAAAACTCATTTCTTTTTTAAATATCGCAGGGAATAACAGCGATTATGACATGTGAATATAGTGTGGAAATCGATTTGTATATTTTTTTAGCACTATTACTCATGTAAAAAAATGAAATCTTATAAAATTAGCATCAACATCGTGTCTATTACAAGCTTCTTCTCTGACGCAATAAGCATACCGCTGTAAAAGACAGCTGCTTACACAATACTCATGAATAATACGTAGAGGTTTTCCATGTCAAGCGGTTCTAGATATATTTGTTGTACCAGGATGCATTGTATGTGTATTTATGCATCTGTGCTGTATAAATCCAAACTGTTAGATAACTCTACATCAAATTTTGCATGGGTTTTTCTCTTGACTATTGAAAGACCGAGCGATATGTCTTCTTCCGATGCGTAGATTCAGATATTGTAGTTCATGAACGACCGATCAGGAACCTTGTTGGATCTCACATTCGCAGAGTCAGACTCGTCTATAACACTTTGTATTGGTCCTTGTCTTTTTCTCCTTTCCTCTCCTTCCAATGTATACACACGTTCCAAGTTTGTTGGGAACACTATAAAATAAATTGTCTTTCACCAAAGGCATATTGCTAGACCTATCTACATCAACTTCTGCTTTGGCCTTTCGTTTGATTATATAAAGATCGTAAACTGGCTGACTTCAATGTATATAAAATAAAGAATCAAGTTTCTCAACAGAACCACCAGAAACAGTCATCAAATCTGCTCCGTTAAACTTACGTGTATCAAATTTTGCATGGATTCATCATTTGAGTGGGGTAGACCATAGGCTATATCGGGTCCCAAGTTTATTTATTTATTTATTTATGCACCTTCAACAAAGATATACATCTCCAGTTAAAGAAGGCATATACAGTTTACTATACAAGATACTGTAATGCAAATATAAATTAAAAGATAGAAACGAGAATACAAATTTACAACTTCATATATTTGAGGTAAGGCATCCGGTTGTTAAAAAAATGACAAATCTTCGATATACGATCTATATAAGATAAGGTTTATAAGTTGTACACTACATGCCCATATCTTGTGATATAACTACCAAATGATTCTCAAATTCGCACAGGATCACTATTGTCCACCACACATTTTTATACTCACATAAACGGAAGGACATAAGACCTAGTATAGTATAAATAAAGGAGATACAGAAGTAATATTTTTTGTCATTAAAAAAGAACTTTTCTTGACATTACGTTTATGCTATCTGTACAAACATCACCAATGACAATTAGTCTGGACACTGCAGTAATGATAGTCTACAAAAAAGTGTGCAAAGCACACCTTCTCTGTACACTATCCACAGCGAATAACTTCTGTTCACACCTATAACAATGTCCGTTCAAATTCTTGAAGCAGTAATCAGTTTGTTCTCAAAATGGTCTTCATTTCTTGTAGCTAATCCAGCCAAAACTCATCCATACTGATGTGCGCGCTCAAATCGTGGAAAAAGGAACTGTTTGAAATGCCAACGACTGTAATTTCAGAATGTTATATCGCTGCTGCAAGGTGCCAGCCGACTGGTGGAAATCAGTGTCACGCGATAACTCACGTATCATATATTTATACATGCGAAAAAAATATCGATCGAGAGGCTGAAGTTCATATGTTGTATTTGCTGGTGTTATCTTTATCGTCAGTTTGGCAGGGTCGTTATGTTGTGCTTCAAGAATTTCTCTAATATTTTCTGTGTCGTTATGGACACCGTAGGAGTCTAGAAAAAGCAGATTTCGTGCACTTGAATATGGAAGGAAAGCTTCTCTTAAGATGACTGATACATTTTTGTCATCTTTCCAGACGAATTCCATTTAAGAACTAAATTTTCAGGCTTGAACATCTTCTCTTCAACCTTATTACTTATGCTAGTGGGTTCATAAAGAATTACAAATAATTTTGGCATTAGTTTACCTGATTTAGACACTATGGGCATGATAGTGTACGAATGTGTGGTTGCACTCTTCGACTGTACGGCAGCCTGTACTCCAGATGTACCTTTAACTTCCAGTGTTCTTCCCATTTTCATGTCTTTGTTGAAACCACATTCATTCGCGTAGTATATGTGATTATCACCAAAATTGTTCATGATTAATTTACATTCATGTTTAAAATCCTGAATTACTTGATCATGATGAACTTTATCTCGAATTTGTCGGTTTGTCACAAACGCTGTAATTTTACGACTCACTATGTTATAATTTTTTTTAAAACGATGCAGCAAACACAAACTTGCTTTGAACATATTTTCGCCTATTTGTAACTCACGCGCTTTCTTTGTTGCAATTTTTTGCAAATCACTGTCCTTCACTCTATGATTCACTAATCGTCGCTGGTGGAAGTGTTCAAATGTGCACTTATTCACTTCCTCCACCTTGTCCCTGAATGCTTTTTCACGTTCAACAGAGGCCTTCATTCTGTATAATTGTCGTTCACTTGTTAACCATGTAAAACTGTTTCATCGAGTTCCATGATCTATAGCGATATTTCTGTGTGTGGTGTTTTGATGTTCCTGGAAGCAGACAATAATTAACGATTTTCACATTTTCTTCAAAAGTTATGTCTCTAGTGTTTTTTTTTTTCGGAGATGGGATATACGAGTCTGGTGAATCACTAAACTCTTCATCAGAAGAAAACTTTGTATCTGGGAATTTATCCTCTGAATCACTAAACAAATCAATATCTTGCAGTGGTTCAGTGTGGTCAGTATCTAAAGTTAAGTCTCTTTCTGCAGTTTCTGACGTATAACTTTTGAGAATCTCGTACATTTCCTCAGCTACTTCTCTTTTTGCTTTAGAAACAGTAGACGCTTCGTAACCCTCCTTGCATTTGCTACGAGTATTAACGAAACGTTTAACGCATTCATAGTCTTCCAACAGAAACTGATTTTGCACGCTCTCAATGTCAGAATAGCGAAATGCTTTCTTATGTACTGAAACCTACTTTTCTGATTCAGCGCATCTATTGTAACTCACCACGTGCTGGCGTTTGCTACCATACCACAGTACCTGATTGTCTATACAGCGCTCGATTTGTACGGTCCAGCCAGGGAGTCAAATACGTTATTCTGTATGTTGGTGAAACTATTCTCTCTCTATGGACATTGATTAAATAGATTACCACGTCCATACAAATTCGTTCGCAACCTAAACAACCAAAGAAAATACACTTTTCATACCGTGTTTTTCTCATCAAGTATTAACGATTGCCTTGTAAAAAAAAACAAAAAAAAAACTTACTACGACAGTAAGAGACAACTTATACTGTCCATATGCTCCAGATGAATCGAAATTGGAGATCTGGTTCGCCCAAATTCAAGAACGAATGTCGATTTCATGTTACTGTAAAAAAACATGACTTCTGTCGTGCACTTTTTATATCCAAATTATCTTAAATGCCCACCTAGATTCTCCAGCAGGAAAATATTTTCAAACTTACGTTTCAGAAGTTTCCGCCGTGGTTGTATCGCTTTTTAAAAACATTCCGAGAATATTTTCTGAATTAGCTATGCTATATTTCCACAATCCACTCGTACGATATTTTAATGTCTTTTTTAAAAACGAATTCATCTCTATTTTAAAAATAGATTGTAGTATGATTTAGCAAATTGCTATTAGTATATGTTGGAAATATTCGTTGAGTGTTTTCGCTCTAATCTTTGGTCTGGTCTTTGGCAAGCGTTCTGATGTGGTTCTGGATGAAAATAATATTGATAAAATGGATTACTACAGAAAAAATGGAGGGTATTGACAAGAGTAATATATGCGAAGATGCTGATATGGGGTAATTAGGAAGATGAAAACTTAAGTTTTCATTTTTTAACCATTGAAATAGCTAGGCGTGTTTCCAAGATATTTAATCCATTACTCCATTCGAGTACCACATCCCATCAACTCAACCGGGAATCACTTTATGATAAAAACAGACTTCAGAAACGTATTTCCCGTACAATTCTAGCCCAAAATGACATATTACACGACCCCTTTCACATTTAAAACATCAACCGATATTCAGTATGGCCGACTTCAAGATGGCGACCATGATGGTAATTATCCACATCAATAGGACACTATACTTAGGAACAATTTAAATACATTTGATTTTCATTTGTGTTATTATTTCAAAAGGAAATCGGTGTCTTCAGGCTACTGCATTAATTACCCCATACTAGTATAAATTTCAATTATCTCCGAAAATAATACATTTAGAGCAAGAATTACTTCAGAAACGCATTTCCCGTAAAATTCTAGCCCAGAATGACATATTACACGACCCCCTTCCCATTTAAAAAAATCAACCGATATTCAATATGGCGGACTTCAAGATGGCGGCCATCATGAACATACCCTCCAACAGGTAGTGTCTGTCACCCAGTACCAA
This sequence comes from Lepisma saccharinum, assembly GCA_022664845.1. Lineage (NCBI taxonomy): Eukaryota > Metazoa > Arthropoda > Insecta > Zygentoma > Lepismatidae > Lepisma > Lepisma saccharinum. Next base: position 7,403 of record JAGDQP010009571.1, read on the forward strand.
TTACAGTATATTTGCTTTCCATTTCTTTCAGTAATTTAAACTCGCAGCTGTATTTCCGCAATTTTTGTTCAGTCTTCACAGACGAAATCTGACTTTTGTATCATTGATATCTCTCAAACCAATCGCCCTCGAGTGGCCAAAATTTGCATGTGCACATACTTTCACATTCCAATCAAGATGGAATAAAAAAAAATATAAGTTTTTTCTGACCCATCAGTATGTTTGCTTGTGAGAATACTACTACTTATAAGGGAGACCAGGTTGCATCAGCTAGTCTATGAACATTATCAGCAACATTTTAACCAATCTCAACAACCCCAGGATTTATCTCCTTTCATTTCTCTCCTCACTCCATATATTCCATTATTACCGAATCAAGATTTTGAACCTCTCACACAATTATTTAGTGAAAAAGAAATAACTCAAGCTATCCTTTCTATGAAAAAACAGGTATCGCCAGGATCTGATGGCATCACTTCACTATGGTATATAAAATTTCACGAACTGGTTGCTCCCATTTTATTGGAAGTTTTCAACGAATTATGGACAGGAAGTGGTTTGCATCATGATTTATTACAAGGAATTGAAAAGCACATAAAAAGCCATCTGATACTTCGGCAAATGCATACAGATTTCTTACCTTAATTAACATGGAACACAAAATATTGATGAAAATAATTTTTAATAGAATGTGCACGCTTGCTCCGTCTATTCTCAATTCATATCAAAGTGGCCTGTCTCATCTCCTACCCATTTATAACATCTTACTGAACTTGAAAGAATTTTTACGCATCCAGAAAGCCATCGATCAACCAGATGTAGCTCTTCTCAGTATTGATTGTGCGGCAGCCTTCGATAATCTTCATCATGATTACTTGTTGAAGATATTGCAATTAATGGGTTTTCCACAAAGCTTTATTTTGCTGTATCGCAATGTGCTAAATAATAGACTCCTACTGCAGAATAATAAACTCTTATGCAGAAGGAGGACTACAGCTCAAACAGCTGGAATTACAAGGCTTAGCCTTACGCATTCATCGGATTTCACAGAGTTTAACAGGTAATTTGAACACAGTTAGTTCTCTATATTATAACATAATCTCTCAATTTATTGATCTTACCGCTCCAGTTAATATTCGTCCGTGGAGTGTTATTTGTTCTGATTTGATAGAACCGTTATTACATATAACATACTCTGTCATCAGCCGCCAGGAAGCTGATAACTGGACTGTTAAACAGTGGTATCAGTTTATTTTCACAACTTATCATAAACCGCAATATGTACAGCTCTATCAAAGGGCAAAATGTAATAACACTTTAATATGGTCTAACTTACATAAAATGTATTAGCTACGAACTTCTGGTATCGGATTATTCAAGATATTATCCCAACCAAAACTAAAATGCAGAAATTGGGCATCCAATCAGATCTTTATTGTAGTGTCTGTCATAATCCAGACACTATTTTACATTATCTTACTTGTTGTCAGAAATACAATTCTATTTTTATGTATGTGCAAAGCATTATTAACTTAGTTATTAATCGTATAACGCCACAATATCAATGATTTTGTCTCCTGCGTATAGATATTATAATCGTACCAAAAATAAGTTTATTACGTGGGACATTTTGGAGTTACTCGCCTATGTTTATTCTAAAGAGGCTGCATCAGATATTAAGTCTTTTAAACAGTGTCTACATTTACACCTTCAGTGGTATAATTTACAAAATAAAAATACTTTTATGAACTATCATACATATTTAATGTAAAAAAACTGAAACAAGATGTAACATTGTAATTATATATAACTCTCGATTCTGATGTTGAAATACAATTGTTTTCTATCTAATTTCTGTATTTTGTACATTTAAGTAATAAAATACTGTTCTAAAAAAAAAAGGATAAAAAAAGATAGAAAACGGGAAGAAATTCTGGGGTGACTGCACCAATTTCGGACCACTACAGCTTTGAAAGTAATAAATAAGGTTTCATGTTTTTAGTCAATCGTTTTAATGTTCAGAGGCAAGCTGTTTTCTGGTTGACTGTTTCAGATTTTGTGAGACTCACTTATTAAGTGCTGAAGTTGTGAACACTCGCATTCTACATCCATTGTTTACATCGTAAGTAGAAAGACGAAGGGCAGCTATGTATCCATAAAGCTTTAAACATTAACATACGGGTGTTAGTCATAGAAAAATGTACATACGTTGAATGAGGAAACATGGGTAATTACAGTAGAAAAAAACGTAAAATATGTTTGTTGATTACTGTAACAGTTGTTGCGTGGTTGAAAGTTTGTACTAAAGTTTGGCGTGGAGCCAGTACATGGCCATTATTGCTGTTAATTATATGTGGCACCAGTTTCTAGGCAGGGTCAATCCATATGAAATCAACCAATGGGTGTTGCTGACATATTTTCTTTTATTTTTGATAGTACATTTTCTGTTTATATATACACCTGGGAATACAAATCGATTTTTTTTTTTACAATTTTATTATTACCACTTTGCCTTTTAGCGGCCATTTTGTTTATGAGGTTCGGCTGTTGTTGGCGTTTTTAGAGGTTAGCGATAAGTTAAATAACTTTTTTATTTATTAAGATATCAACTTGAAATAAAAACTTATTCTGAATGAAACCATCTACAAATCTTGTTATGACCAAAAATGTGTTAAGTTTTAAGGAAATAACCTAAAACTTAAAACTAGAAAAATGCGTTTCGATTGAAGAGTTTAAATGGAAGAGTTTAGGATTTTTTTTTTCCGTTTAGGAACGTTTTAAAGCGTTTTTTTTTCGGACTTAGGCTGTCTACAACATCCCTCCCCGTCGGAAACAACTTCATTCATTGTGTATCGACGAAAGTAACGTAGAAGTTTACTACGTATTAAACTTCCTGTGTACAATCAGTCAGAAACGTGATGTCTTCCTGCCTTTTCAGAATTATTACAACTTGTTGTAATTGCCTATTTTTCATGGCTATCTTCCCTAGCGAATGATTAAGGTACACCACATATTTGTGAATTTTACTTTACATTTTAGTGGTTAAGATTTTTTTAAAAAAAAACAACAACTTGGAATCTGTTCCAGTTCCACAAGTTAGTTATTTAAATAAAAACAGATTGATTCAAATTTAAAAAATTATTGTTTGAAAAAAATCCTTTTCTTTTTTGAATCTTGGTCTCCGATACTATAATCCACTTTCTCTAACTACGTTTGCTATACCGAATTCAATTTTTTCTGACTATATCCCGCTTTCTCACTGATTTCTATACTATATCCTGCTTTCTCTGACTGTCTTCTATACTATATATCACTTTTTCTGCTGCAATTGCTGTACTGAGCCCCACTTCCTCGGACTGCATTTAATATACTGAATCCCACTTTCTTGACTGCGTTTTCTTAACTATCTCCCTGTTTTTATCATAATTATTATTATTCATACACACAACATCTTTAGTTTTTATTACGATTTTATTTTTCTGAAGAGGTTAGATCTTCATCTTTTATCTGGTTTTATCATTTTATTTAACAGCTATTTTTAGACGTGACAAAGATAAGGGGCTTCCCCCGTATCGGGACGGGCGTAAGCCATAGTGCTGTTACCGCCCATACAATTAATTTTATCTTTATCTTATCATACACACAATAACCATACCAAAACCCATCTCCTTTCAGTATTTGCGCACGCGCAGAATGTCGTCAACTGTTCTGATGTGAACGTTCCGTTATTTTGTTTTTCTGTCTCTTCCTTTTGTCGGCTCGTGTGTTCAGTGAACTATTAATTGCTTCTATCTACTGATGATCGCTTAAAGGCCGCGATATTTAGTGACTACATTATGTAATTGTGCAGGGGATTACCTGTCAAGAAATTACGTGAATACAATTCCTTTCCTCTCTGTTCAAATTTAACCTATTTTATTGCATATCTGCCCCATTTCTCCATATGTACTTTATATAATGAGTGAACCCGCCACCTTAAGCCAACCCAAAAATCCTAGATGCCCGCAGCCAGTTCTCAACCTTTCTTCCCACATACTTTCAGCTACTGAATACAAAGTCCTTTCGTACGGTCTTTCCCTTTCTCCTTCCCGCCATCCTACTAGGGAACAAGCCACCCTACTTAATGATTTCTTCACCTTTGCCCGTAACCTCAGGTGGCACTACCACTGGTCTGCTTATCCCGACACCTCTAAGACCAGAACCTTTGACACCGAAACTCATCGTAGCCCTCAAATTCCTTCCCCTCTCCAGTAAAGACCCTCCCTCCAAACCACCCTGTTGAACTGTATATTTCCTTCCTCTCCAAACAAATTACTAACCCTGACTTCACTAACATGTCTCAATCACATCACAACCTCACCACTGCAGAACGAAGTGTTATCTCCAATGTTCGTTCCGATCCGACAGTCATTATCCACCCGGCTGACAAGAGATTCACCGCGGTAGTCATGAATTACTCGGACTACGAATCCGAAGCTTTTACCGTCCCCTCGAGGATGATTCAACCCAAATCTTCCTTAATAAGATCAGCACTGTAGACGCATGGACCCCATGAAGGGCTCTTGCGTTCCACTGTCTCTACACTCTGTCTTGATAATTCCAGAACTCTTAAATTTTACCTGTTTTCCAAAATCCATAAACCTAGTAATCCCGGCAGACCCATCGTTCCTAGTATTGGCTCTCCCACTGAAAAAATCTCCGCCTTCCTTGACCATCATTTCCAGCCGTTTGTCCAGGCTCTCCCTTCCTACATCAAGGATACCAACCACTTCCTCTCCACAATATATTCTGTCTCTGATCCTCTCCCACCTGACACCATCTTAGTCACAGTTGACGTGACGTCACTGTATACCACCATTCCCCATACCCATGGTCTCGCTGCCCTTGAACACTTTCTTTACACACGCCCCAACTTTCGTAAACCTAGCACACCATTTCTGCTTCAGTTAGCCCAGTTTATCCTCACCATGAACAACTTCACCTTTGAGAACCATAACTTTCTTCAAATCAAAGGCACTGCCATGGACACTCGCATGACCCCCTTCCTACGCCAACCTTTTCATGGAATACCAATACCTTAACTCTACCCCTTTCAAACTTTTCACCTGGCTCCGCTATATCGACGATATATTTATATTCTGGACCCAAGGACAAGAGTCACTGGAAACATTTCTGCAAAACCTCATCTCCACCTTTCCCGTCACATTCACACGGTCCTTCTCTAAGGAACATGTAACTTTCCTTGATGTGAACGTCTGGCTCAAGAACGATCGACTTGCGACAGGCGTTCACATCATTCTCCCACAGACGGCCTGTTGAGGTGCTGGTCGTAGGGGTAAAATATGGATTATGGCAACCAGGAAAGATAGGTCAGAATTGGTATTGTGGGACTCGTTGTGCAAGGAAACTGGGGCATCCGGTTTGTTGATAGTACAGAAGTGACGATGGTTATTTATTCGAATGTTAAGAGCACAATTTGTTTCCCCCACATAAAAGGCATCACAGAACTTGTAGGTTATGATATATATAACATTAGGGGTGTGGCATGTACCCTTAGGATTGAGGGTGTACCGACCATTAGCAGTATTGATAGTGATTGTGGGAGAAGTGATGAAAATGGATCAGACCTTACATCTGGGTCTCTGGCATTTATATTTATAAAAATTGGTACGTAGAATATGGTGACAGGTATACAGGAACTTTACCAACAATAAAAATGCGGAAACGTTGCGCTGAAAGCATATTCACATAATGAGAGAGGAAATGGACAGAGAGAACTGGTGTTAGGGAGCTGCTGTGTAGGAAGCAAGTCTTCCAAGGTATAATTAAAGATAATAAGGAAGGAATACTTACAGCATATTTATTGCAGATGAAAACACACACGGAGAGAATAATCACAATATTTCGAACTTCGTTCTTTATCAAATAAGGAGGAATAGGCAACGAACATGTTCAATCCTAAACTAACCAATATCAAACAAATACTGCATTTTTACTACCACACTCTCAAATTGACCCAGATACAAGATAAGTATTTCCCACCAAATCTAGAATAACCCCTTCCGTCTTCCTTCCCCATCACATGGAATCTTGGAAACGTCTTGGTCCGCACGAATCCTTGCCCCATACCTCCTGCAAACGGTGTTCCCATATGCAATAGACCCAGATGTAAACCTGCTCCATCCTTCACATTTTCCCCACAGTCACTATCAATACTGTTAGCGGCCGCTACACATTAAATCCCAAGGGTAAATGTCGCACCTGTAACGTATACATCCTTACCTGCAAATTATCTGATGACTTTTACAGGTGAAGCCTTGATTCGTATTAACGACCATCGTTACTTTTGTGCCATCAACAAACCTGATGCACAAGTCTCCTTCCACAACCAGTCACACATCTGTCAGCGTTTTACTATAATACATTCTGCCCCCTACGAGCAACGCCTCAGCGCGCCGCCTGTGGGAGGGAGTCTGTATTCACGGTTTGAGCGCAAAAATTAAATCTGGGCTAAACTTCCAATAACTCTGAACCTGCGGTTTGAACCGTCCCTCGTTTACAAAACATTTTCAATACATAATCCGTACACCATCTTTTCCTGATTTGCACTAATGCTTTAATCAGTTATCCCAAGCATGATGCGTAGTCCGCTACTTGGCATCACTTTCGCTGTAGTCTTTTGTCTGTGTGGACATGTTCGGAATATAGTGATTATTCTGTGTGTGTTTTAATCTGGAACAAATGTGCTGTAAATATTCGTTTTTTATTTTTACCTTAACGTAGTCTTCCTGTTTTCCTTTGTCTTAGTGATATTTTCTTCGAAGACAACTTTCTGATCGTACAAAATAACAATAGATATATTCGTCGAACTGGCTTATCTTTTGTTCACGAACATTAAGTGTGTTGATCTCGTGAATTATTCAGTTTATTCAGGAAACATTGAAATTTTTTTTAGTAGAAAATTTGTCCTTTCTACATTGTCACATTCCGTATTTCGTTCTGATCTACAAGAAAGTTTCATGTAACAACGTTTGTTGCTAGCTGCATTTATGTAAAGAATTCGTCATAATTCTTGAAAAGTACCTATACCATACAAAATATATAATTATTTTCTTTATTTTTTTTTCTTCTGCCTTCTTATTTCATTTTACTTTTTTTAAACAACTTTCTCCTCCTTTGCGTTCATTTGTAAGTGCTCGTAAAAGACTTCGTTTGGGTCAAAACTTTATTTAATATAAGAATAGTGTTCGCTAAGCATCAAGGACATATTTCTTTGGCAACACCAAACGGTAGATAGAAACAATAATTACATAATTTGTAGTTCTGTTATTTTATTCCAAAGCCCAGCAATATTAATCGTGCACACTATGAGGAAAGCTGTTGGGGAAAATTTGTACATATAATGTTTAGGCCATAGATCCCTGTCCAGCCATAAAGTTAAATTTAAATAAATTAAATGTTAAAAAACTGAGCTATGTGGATTTATGTTGCATGGAAATTCTGTTTTGTAATAATTCTTATTTGATTTCCTTTCAGAGTATATTCTTATAGCATGAAAATGAGGTAACGATTGCTGTTCTCCAATGATGGACTTGTTTGCGGTATTACTTTGTGGTGCAGCTGCTCTTGTAGCACTGTTTGTCCTGGTATGTAAAACTCCTAACTAATTTACATAGAAATATTCTTTTTATTTGAATGTAGTTTCTTATCATTAGTATCTGATGTTTTTAGATATGTACATGTGTAGACACTACCGTTGCAGTTCCAGAATTTAGTTACGAGTAAATAACATAAAATTCAAGTGGTTTAACTGTTAAAACTAATTTACGACATGAGTAGAAAATAACTATGTAGTAGATTTTAAACTTAAAATAATTAGTCTTCATTTTTTCATGCCATGTACTAGTACTTATTCAGTCATTCTTTCAAAGAACAGTTATGGCATGCAACGATTACTAACCAGGTCCTTTTGCTTTTCCTGTGACTACAGATTTCCGGGACACTTCAGTGCTAGAAATTTCTTGGACACGTTTGGTAAAAACTTTGGTAAACTTTATTTTTATATGGGCCAATCTAGTAACTTTGGACTTCGGCCCGTCACGATTCATCTTTGGCTGTTAAAATACCCACCCATACCTCTGCCGGGACCTTCGAGCCGATGGCCTACCGCCGCAGACCGCTCGGCCACCCGGCCGGCGACACGTTTGGTGTAGAAGCTCAATTCAGTTACGTCTTTCAAATGAATAAGGCTAACGAATGGAAGTTAACGACCAGAGTTATCATTTTAGAGATTGTATCGCGTAGCCGGAATTTTGCAAATTGATTTCACATGTTCCGTCCACAAGCTCTTCCCTCACCAAACGCGTGAATATTTCTGCCTGGGAAGGTCGTGCAGTGTTTCATCTTAAATACCTGAAAGGAAACGCCACTTAAAGTAGAGTCGGATCTGTGGTCCAGTTACACATCATCTTGTTATCTAATATTAGCATCCAAACAATAATTGATGAGACAAAGTAAATAAATTTAAATGCTTAGGAGCATATGCAACTAGCAAGAACGAGGTCATGGAAGAAATAAAAAGTCGCTTAGCATCGGGCCAACGCATGTTTCCATTCAGTCCAGAAACTCCAAAATTCGCGATTAATAAAAAACTGAAATTCAAAATATACACAACGGTTGTTCTCCCGGTAGTACTCTACGGTTGCAAAAGTTAGAGTATGACCCTGGCAGTTAAACATAAATTACGTGTGTTTGAAAATAAGGTTTTGAGAAAGGTATGCGGGAAGAGCTGACCGGAAAGTGGAGGAGACTGCGTAATGAAGAACTCTACAAACTATTATTAACCCGATATTATAAGAATATTGAAATCACGAAGGCTTAGATGGGCAGCGCAGCTCGGATGGGGGACAAACTAAGGTTATTTTCCATCGTGGTTGGTAATCCGGAAGGAAAGAGGCCATTGGGAAGACCGATACTTTGTTGAGAGAACGATATTAGAGGAGATCTTCGAGAGGTAGATGATCAAGATGAAAGCTGACTTGATGTCCAGATAGAATCCAATGGCGAACGTTTGTTACTGCGGCGATGAACTTGCGAGTTCCGTAAGCCATATAACAAGGTTCAGAGTTTCATTTGACATACCATGTACTAACAATGTACAGTTCCTCTCGAAACAAACCAGTGATTTATGTGATGTATCGTTTAAGTTGTAGCTGGTACTCATGTCACTCCAAGTAAAATAGTCCATGTCCTTCTCCACCGTAACGCTAAATTTATTGCGTTATTTTTGCCACCGATAAATATTTGTATCATTAAAATAAGGTGTGTTATAGTGGTGAAATGTAAGTTTACGTGGCGAGGACCAAATTATACGGTTACCTTCAACATGATAATCCATCCTCGCTGCCATCGTATCGTCTAACAGAATGGCGATTAAAAAACACGAAAGGTTCCATTTCACGACGGTTTCCTCAGATGAAAGAAGGTAGGTTAAAAAGTTGAGGAAATAAAAGAAGGCGTCCGCAGAAACGGCCTTTGTCAGCTTTCTTTGCAGATAAAATAAAAAAATGGCGGTCCTGGGTGGAAACAAGGTAGGTGCAGTATTGTCACAGTGTGTTGCAAAATGGAATGCTGTTGCCAGATACTAAAACAGAAGGATTTCGATGAACAACTGTGTTAGGTTAAGTATGGGAAGTTGTGTATAAATATTTTCATTGTTAAAAAAAAATGTTGAAATAAATGTTTTTAAAATATGTTTTTTTTTTTTTTTTTTTGTGTTTTTTTTATTATGTCAAACGTCGACTTATTTAACATGCCTTGACATAAATTTACTACAAGTTGTTTTTTTGTGAATTAGGATGCTTTCATAAACGATTCGCTCTTTATGGGAGTCTGAATTGTACATTATCTTGGCATTAGTTATTTCATGTGTGGTGGTTTTCAGGTGTTGTGAGAGGCCAGATGTGGGAAATTCATTCTTTTTGGCATCTCTAATGTGTTCCGTGACCTTGGCGTTACGGTTCTTTTGGTTATTCCGATATACTCATCCTTACACTTGCAAGTTATCTGGTAAACTCCACAACATGTGATTTTTTGGAACATAGTAACTTTTAAACCGGATGAAATATTTATTTAATGCTTTTGGGGTTTTAGGGCGGGTTTCAAATTATTTTTGACATAAATTGTTTTCAGTCTATCGGTAACAGTGTGGTACAAAGGCAAACCTATCCATGTTTTATCTTCTTTTTTCTCTTCACTTTTCGTTTGCTGCTTTTATGTTTGGATTGTGCGCGCTGGTACCATTTCAACAGTATGTATGTGTCAAATCCAATTTGTTGATTTATCCGTATTATGTAGTCAACTTCTGTGTTTGCCTTTTTTTTTTATGTTGTAGAAAGGTTGAGGGTACGTAAAAAAAAAAAGCCAAATATTATATTTTATTTGTGCAGGATGGCCTGATTTAGCGTGTATATATTGTTCTTCTGAGGTAGGTTTCCGGTATACTGTAGTTTGAAATTGATTATTTTGTCTGTATATTTGTAATCTATCAAACAAATAGAATTACTTCTTGCACAGCTTAACAGTATTAACAGGAACATTAAGTTTACAAAAGTACTAGAAACCAGTGACGTTATCAGTTTCCTAGATTTACAAATACACAGGCAAAATAATAAATTTAAAACTAAGTATTGGGTGCTTGAATTAATTCTCGCTGTTGCCAAATAGAGAGCAGTAGTTGTGCGAGATCAATCGGGCCATAGTGACTATTGCTGTGCATGCAAGTACCGGTAGTAGGTTGTGAGAAGCAGTGTGGAATACGCGATCGAAGTGCAAAGAACGCGTTTTATCCCATTAAAGATTTCAGGTTTCGTACCAAAAAATAAAACATTTGCGGGAAGATTCCTGTTCTGTTTTCATCTCAGACAATCTGCAGCTGAAAGTTATCATTTGCAGTGGAGGCCTATGGAAAACATGTTTTATCGGAAACAACTTGCTGCGATTGGTTTCGACGCTTCAAAGACAACGATTTTGACATTAAGCACAAAGAGCGCCGTAGTCAGCCGAAAAAGTTTGAAGAGCGCGAATTTTAGGCATCACTGGAAGAGGAATCATGTCAAATGCTCAAATAGTTGTCGGAAACACTACATGTCGATGAGTCAACTGTTATCAAACGTTTCAAAGCGGTGGCAGTGATCCAAAAGGGCGGAAACTGTGTCCCCGGTGAATAGCGGAAGGGAGACACTTCGAAACGTTAAACTATTTGTGAAGTGCTGCTGCAAAGACAAAAACGGAAGTCGGTTTTGCATCGAATAGTGACTAGCGAAGAAAAATGGATTCGTTACGACAAACCTAAGCACAGGAAGTCTAGGTGCGTCCCGACGAACCATCAACCTGAAGGCCACAACCGAATATTCATGGAAAGAAGTTGATGTTGTGCTTTCAGTGGGATCAAGTTGCTCCATGACAACGGTAGACCCCATGTCTCCAAACCCCTTAAGGATATCTTGGCGGAATTTGGATGGGATATCTTACTCCACCAAACATTGCTCCGTCAGATTATCATTTGTTTCTTCCGCTTCAACATGGCCTTTCTGAGCAGCACTTTTGTTCCTTCGCAGATATCCGAAAATGGCTTGATCACTGGATCGCCTAGAAAAACTATGCGTTTTTTTTTACGGCGGAACCCATTTGTTACCTCTAAGATGGGAACAGGTTATAGCTTCCATTGGGTACTGCTTTGACTAGAATACCATTTATCGTTCTGTGTCAAAAGCAGCGAGAATTAATTCAAGCACCCAATATATTGGAAACCTACCTCAGGAGAACAATATATACACGCTAAATCAGGTCACCCTGCACAGATGAATTATAATATTTGGCTTAATTTCTTTTTACGTGCCCTCGACCTTTGCACAACAAAAGATTTAAACACAGAAGTAGACTACATAATACAGATAGGATAACGAAATGGTATAATACAAACACACTGTTATGGTACCAGCACGCACAATCGAAACATAAACGCAGGAAAACGAAAAGTGAAGAAAAAAATATATAAAAAAATGGGTAGGTTTGCCTTTGTACCACACTGTTACCGATAGACTGAAAACAACTTTTGTCAAAAATAAGTTAAAACCTGCCCTAAACCCTCCAAAAACATTAAATAAAATTTTCACCCAGTTTAAAAGTTACTAAATTCCAAAAAAACACAGGGTGTAGAGTTTACCAGATCACTTGCCAGTACAAGGACAGTATATAGAAATAATCAAATGGAACCTTAACACCAGGGTCAAGGAACACATTAGAGATGCCAAAAAGAATTAATTTCCCACATTTGGCCTCTCTCAACACCTGAAAACTACCACACATGAAATATAGGGATGACCAAACGGATCCGGATCCGAGTTTCGGATATCCGGATCTCGGATATATGGGGCGTGGACACATCGTCGTAGTCTTTCCTAATTCGTATTTTGGGCAGTTTTTTTTTTCGGCTACCTATCGATGTCTTCTTTTGGTTTTTTCACTCTTCATTTTGGAGTGTTGAGATGGGAAAGAGGGAAAGCAGGATCATAAAGAGAAAGAAGAAATTGCTGAGGTGTACATGGATTGCAAGACTAGTGCTTTTGAAACCAGTCATATAATAATCGGTGACAAAAAGAAAACAGCACCTTTTTGTCTCTTCTAACACAGCCTTCCCCCATCACTAACTAACTATTCTATACCTTTTGCCCTGTGACGTGGTTATCAGTCACTACGCAATAAACTTTGCATTGTTAAAAGGAAAGAACAAAAACATGCACCTCCCTTTTAAGCGTGCAGAGATGTAAAAGAAATACGAAACTCCTTTCCCAGATTCATTTGCTTTGAGAAATAAAACATGCATTTTAGAAGAAATAAAGGACGTTAAAAAAATTGTTCGTATCAACTAACTTTGGACAAGACAACAATAGCAATCAAATACACAACTATCTCTATAAGATATATTTTTCAACTTTCAGATGGCCTTTTGTCATTTTCAGCTCAGGCCGGGATGAGGTATGCAGATGATGGGGAAGATATTCCCCAGGGCCTTTCATAAATTACCATGCCGGCATCACAGTTTCAGATGAATCGTAATAACGAAGTTCCGAATACTGGCTCTTTGAATCTGCAATCAAAATCGCAAGAATCCATTGGATCGGATATACGAAACCCCGAAGAGCCGGATTTCGGATCCGCAACCGAGCTTCGGAGATCCGGATATGGCTATCTCTACATGAAATGAAAACCGATGCCAAGATATTGTGCAAATCAGATTCCCATAAAGAGCGAATGGTTTATGAAAGCATCCTTATTCACAGAAAACAACCTGCAGTAAATTTAGATCAAGGCATGTTAAATAAATCGTGGTTTGACATCATAACAAAATGCAATAAAACATCATAATTTTTTTAAAACATTTATTTCAACATTAAAAAAAAAATAAACATATTTATACACATATCTTCCCATATATATCCAAACAGTTGTTCATCGAAGTCCTTCTGTTTTAGTACCTGGCAACAGCATTCTTCCTCCCAAGACCACCATTAAATTAAGCCAATGCACTATTTGGCAAAACTTGTTTTATTTTTAATCGCCATTCTGTTAGACGATACGATGGCGGCGAGGATGGTGTACCACGTTGAAGGTAAGCGTATAGTGAAAGCATGTTTGTCAACAGGCGTTCGGAGAAAGAATAAAACTTACTCTAAACTTAAACCAGAAAATGTCAGAAAGAAGAGAAAGCCTGTAAATGAGAGACAGGATTCTTAATTAAATATTCGAATTTGCAAAAGTATTCGGCCAGCTTAAACATGTGTGAAAAGAGTAAAATTTACTCAGAGTTGTTTGGTTTTAAAACACCTGTGTGATTTAGTACTATGCTTTTGTTAATTAAGGACCGTATAATTTATTTTGAATTTGTAGATTTTACATACAAATTCTGATATTAGGTAATTTATGAAAGGTGATTTCTAATGCAAAGAGATATATTTGTTGTTATTTTATATATATATATATATAATGAGTTATTTACACATTTTGTGATGAGGATGAAAAGATCACGAAAAAGTAATGCGCCTTTAACTAGAAATCAAATATGAATCACCCTATTCCCGTGCCTATTAATCACTAAAGTTTTTCTTATCTTTTAAATTAGTTATGTCTGTTGCTGATTATTGTTTCTTCTCCGTTCCCTGTTGTTCATCGCTATGAAGATGAAAAGTATTTCAAAGAAGCGACATCCGGTAACAAGGAAAAATTTCCTTCACTTGATGATTTGTGGAGTGTGCATTTAAGTGTAGTAGTTCCAGCATTTGACGAAGAAGTTAGACGTAAGTATGTGTGTTTTTCTTCTATATACAAAGAATGGTAAAAGTATCTAGACTAAAGAGTTTTTTTTCCTACCTCTCGTACGTGCACATATATTAAAAGAAGAAAACGAGTGAAGAAATTACCAGATGAAGGTACTTACTGGGTTTATTCTGAGCTAGATTTTTTTCGCGAAATGCGAAAGACATTACAATTTTGCGAAAGTTCTTCGTCATTTTATGCTAACGTATCTTTTATGAAATCCTATAAAAGGATACTAAGTGTTTCATTATCCTGTATGGAACGTCTGTTTTGTGTGATCACTTCCCATGAAGCCAGCCATTTCCTCTTCTTTGTTGACACTTCCCCCATGCCTGATACTTTGGCGAAAATGTAACACAATGAAACAGTCAAACTCAAAGATATCAGAAAATCAAGGAAATCTCCTTTGCATATCAGGTCACACAACAGCTGGTGCTAATTCTTCTTGTCAACCGATTCAAATACCTGTGTCATCAAGAATATGCTCTAAAATTTTCGAAAATAATTAAACAATGGTAGAGCTATTGTATGTTCCTGGTGCGGCTAAAGATAAAACATTTCTAGGAATTTAGAGGTAGTCACTTTATGGTTTCGAACTGTAGATAATTGCAGTTTAAACAGTGAATGGAAACGTGAAAGAAAGGTGGGTGTAGCTGGCGTCTGTCATTCAGCTGGCCTGAAATTACTTTCCCACTGTATATTGTAATTCGTCTTTAATCTGAAATTTTTGGCAGCATTCAAGATTTAGTCCAGAAGTATCTTGACTTGTCCTTTCGTAGTTTTACATGTTTAAAAAATAATTTCAAGGCTTTACAGGAGTTGAAACTCCGGAACGGGTCATTTTGACAGATTTTTACGTGCTTTCCCTCGGTCACATTCAGCAAATGTCGAGAAGGTAGATTGAATTAAGACTAAGTTGCATTCCTTCTCCTATGGACAAGAATTACAGACAGACAGGAAACATTTGTTTAAGATATGTGCTTAGAAGTAACGATGGAACTCAGCTTCCCAAGGACACACTTAAGTTTTTCTTTCAAGTATTTTTTTCTTCAATAAGATATTTTAGGTCAATACACAGGTGCAGTAAAGGTCTGATTATCATGTCTGATTAGCACGAGTAATGCAAATTATACACATATGGAAAAGTTGACCGGGAAACCGGGACTAGTTAAACAACAATAAACGTTAATGTGAGTGAAATAAGATAAACTGGGAAACAATAATTAAATAAATAAACAAATTTTATTTCAAAGTAAAAAAAAAAAAAAAAAAAAACTAAACAATTAAATACAGAAACATTAAATTAGTAAATAATCTATACTAAAAAAATATATTAACTATAAAAATTGGTACTGCTCAAGTATTTAATGTATTATACTGAAGAAAAGATACAATAAAGTAACATAGTCCCCCCCCCCCCGGGAACTGGGCCATTAGAATATATCCCCCAACCCTCCCAGCTCTTTTTCTTATCAATAATGTGCAATCAGGCCCTATTTATTGACTCCATGCCTCCACACCGAGTAGGGATCGAGGCTGGGAGACGAATTCGGGGGATGGCCTACCCCAATCTTGTGGAGAATCCATTTCAGATTCGTTGTGCCCCTCAGGCACTCGAGACAAGATTGAGCTAATATAGCTAAGAGGTGAAGGTGGAAAGCAGGGTCCCTAAAATAAAATTAAAAAAAAAAACAACTGAACTGTCGCCCAAAAAAGCTTCTGCCATTAATTGGGAGGAGAGCCCTTAATTCCTCTTGCAAGGCTTAAGCGAACCGACGGGGTAGACGCGTAATGTCCAATCCATACGTTAACCCAAGCAACTGCTTAGCGAACAGCTGAGCTGCTCAACAACCCGCATTAGCAGACAGCGTTGTGAGTAAAGTTTCTACACCCCTCCTTTCTTAACACATGATGGTACAAGTAAGGAAACAGTCTCGGAGAACTTCATGCAGCTGGCAACGGCAGCGGTCAGTCCTGCAGGAAGTCAGAGTGTCAGCATACCCGGGTTTGGACTGTAGACTGCCAGGACAACGACACTGCAACTCGAACGGACCTATACGTGGCGAAAAGTGTCGATGAAGAACAGTTGGAACTAACGTCAGGGCACACGTTCTACTTCAAAGGAACAGAAAATGGTAAACCGACAGGCGTTGGCTTTATAATAAATAAAGACCTGGAGACACGAATCACAGAAATTGAAGGAATTTCAGATAGCATCGCACGTGTAGTAATAAAGATAATACAGTATGGAAAATATACATGTATCGTATATATTCCAACAACATCGCATGCGGAAGAGGAAATCGAAGACCTATACCTAGAGATGCAGATTTTGGATAGCAGCAAATCACATTATAAAATTGTAATGGGAGACTTCAATGCAAAAGTAGGAACTAAGCAGAGCAGTTACACGAAAGTGGGAGACTTTGGATTTGGCAAAAGATACAAGAGAGGAGGAGAATTAGTGGAATTCTCAGAAGCCAACAGATTGTTCATTTTTCAAGAAGCTGCCCCAGAGAAAGTGGACATGAAAAGGTCCACATTGGGCTAGAAACGAAATAGATTACGTTTTATCGAATAATAGGGAAATTCGTAAAAGCTTGTCTGTTCTGAACAGTTTCGAAATCTCAAATGATCATAGGATGGTGAGATGTAAGCTGAAACTAAATACTAGACTTGAAAGAAAGAAGCTTATCAGAAAACAACCGCCAGGTTTAGATCTAGAAAATCTATTGAAGAAGAGACGCACATTCGAGGTAGAACTGAGCAACAGATTTAGCGCCTTGGAAGAGTTAAGAGGACAAAGATGATACCAATAGCAGAAATAAAATACTGACTGAGATAATAAGAGACGGCAAACAGGCACCAAAAGAAAATAAAAAAATATCAGAAGAAACTAAACTCTTGATGAAATAAAAGAAGAGAAAAATCACATAAAGAGGATTGAGTACATAGAACTAAATAAAACAGTAAGGAAGAAAATAAGAGAGAATGTACGTAGATACAACGAAAATCTTTTTAGGAATACAATCAAGGAGAACAAGAGCATGAAGAAAACCAAACAGTAGCTCACGATAGGGAAAAAGCAAATAATTGTAGTCAGCAGACCTGACGGGACCGTAACCAGAAAAAGGAGGAAATTATAAAAATCATTTAAAATTTCTACAGAGAATTGTATTACTCCGAAGAAGAACTAGCAAAAGAAGATTCAGAAGCAAATGATGTAGATGTTCCAGCCGTAATGAAAGAAGAAGTGGATAAAGAACTTCGAGGGATGAAGAACGGAAAATCGCCAGAAGATGGACGGACTCACAGCAGAGATGTTTAAATGGGGAGGTGAAAAGATGAAAGAGGAACTTGCTAAATTGTTCTCAATATGCCTGAGGAAGAGAGAAATACCCTCAAGTTAGAATAATGCTATTATTATTTTGCTGTACAAGAAAGGGGACAAAGAACGCGTCGAAGACTACAAACCAATTAGTCTACTGTCAGGTCTGTACAAAATGTTCACCAAAGTTTTTTTGAATCGTATTGAACGAGACTTTAAATTTTAACCAGGGAAGGAAACAAGTCGATTTTCGTCGTGGATTTAGCACAATGGACTACATACATGCATTGAATGAGGTTATGGAAAGGACTAATGAATATGAACTTCCACTATGTCTGGGATTCATAGATTTTTAAAAATCTTTCGATTCGGTGACCTAAATCACTTGAACATCAAGGCATCGAAAGTGCATATATTAAGTTACTAAGAAACATATCCTCGACTGCCACATCCGTTATTAGACTACATCAAGAGAGTGAACAATTTAAAGTTGGAAAAGTGATAAGACAAGAATATTTAATTTCTCCAAAACTATTTTCAGCGGTCCTGGAGGAAGTGTGTCAAAATTTAAACTGGGATGAAGTTGGAATAAAAATCAATGTCGATTACGTTACTCACCTACGATTCGCTGATGATATAATCCTCTTTGCTTCAAATGCAGAACAACTACAAACCAGAATGAAAGAGCTGTGTAATGAGAGTCCGAAAATAGAACTTAAAATGAATTTAAGTAAAACAAAAGTAATGTATAATCAGCATGCTGAAAAGAAGAAATAAAGATTCACGGAGAGACAATAATCATAGTTGATGAGTATGTTTACCTCTGGCAGTTCAAAATATCGAATGCTAAGTTGACGAATGGAATAAATAGAAGATGTAAAATGACGTAAAGCTCGATTGGATGACTACACTTTATTTTTCTAAAGCAAACTACCAATGTGTCTCAGGCGTAAAATTTATAATCAATGTGCCTTACCTGTAATGATGTACGGCTGTGAAACTTGGACATTGAATGCGCAAACGACCCAAAGATTAAGAGCTATGGAGATATGCATGCTAGGAATAATCAGGAGGGACAGGAATACAAATGAATGGATTTGCGCACAAACGAAGGTAGAAGATATAATCAAGACTGCGAAAAGAATGAAATGAAGATGGACCGGTCACATAGCTAGACGTACAGATGGAAGGTGGGCGACGAATGTACTACTTCGGATTCCTAGAGAAAAGAAACGACCGAAACGATGTCCAAATGCAAGACGACTAGCTAAAATCAAGCTACATGGATGAGGGTAGCAGGAGACAGAGATATGTGTAGAAAAAAGGGCTGATGATGATGATAGAAATAGAAATAAAATATTGTTCAGTTTATCAGGGATTCTCGGAGTAAAAAAAAAAAAAAAAAAAAAAAAAAAAAAAAAAAAAAGGAACCCTGACTACAAGATTTGAAGGCAAATCGTCCAGTTAGAAGTACAACAGCGTCTTACTGACTAGGCCACCCAGCAGATCAATTCAGTAGAGGATGTCAGAAATAAGTTGCCCTAAGAGATTACTCCCACGCCACGTTTTAATCACTTTCCTATTTTTCAATGAGAGATTGGAGTAGCCGTGCATTGAGAATATGTCTCATTTCTGCGAAAATAAGCGATTAAGATAGAAGGAGCAAACTCTTGATTAGCATTGCATTTATGGTTACGATAAGAAACAATTTTCTCCTTGTCATATTGAAACTGAAAACGGAGACCTTCCAATAACGTAAAAGAAATTATTCGGTGCTTTTCTAGCCAATACTGTAAATACTGACATCTCTCAGAAATTTTAGCTGATATATCAAGAGACTTTTTACAAAATTTTTAACAGTTGTTCTTTAATATAACAACAGTTTGGCCTTGTATTCATATTACTAAAAAGAAGAGGAACGTGCTGTCAAGTCAATATCATATGTAATTATAAAAACAGATAAAACGTTACAATTTCGACACTCTTATCATCCATCGTCTTTCACAGA
Source organism: Lepisma saccharinum (assembly GCA_022664845.1). NCBI lineage: Eukaryota > Metazoa > Arthropoda > Insecta > Zygentoma > Lepismatidae > Lepisma > Lepisma saccharinum. Next base: position 27,115 of record JAGDQP010009571.1, read on the forward strand.
CAAAATCATCTCTCCTCTGAAATACAGATTTAACCATTAACAAGGAATGGAACAGGGTATTTGAAAACGAAGAGAAAAGCAGGATGAAAGAACATGAAGGGAAAGTTAGAGTGATTGTAGATTTGGATGAATGAATGATCTTGTGTGAATGAGATTAATTGTGCTATGATCTTATTACTCTGATTGGTGTTGATAGTCATTGGAAGTGTTTAGGTAGCTTTACGTAATATGTTTATTGAAATGTCTGTGATACGTGTTTACGTTTTCTGAATTGTTTACGTGATATGGTTTGGGTGTATTTTGATTTACACGTGGAAGGGATGTTTCTTCAAATTACAGAATGTTTACTTTTAATAAGCTGTTGAGACAAGAAGTGAATGGTTAATGAGGACGTTTATGGTTGTCGGATAGGGGTGTTCGGAGTTCCGGAATCGGAATGACAATTTCTGCGATTCCGGAAAGTCGGAACAAGCATCATCACTAAACGGTAGAAAAGAATGGTTCACCACCAGCAGACAGATCGACTAGACATGTTATTTTCACAATTAAAACTTGCTGGATAAGGCCTGCTCGTAAAGAATTCTTACGATGAACTCCTGAGCCTGAAGTCCCTAAAAGCTTTAAATAAAATTCAAATTCTTGTGTTAAAATTCTGTTTCATTCCAAATTATGAAATTTAATTTAATTTGTAAGGCCTTTAGCCTAAAGGCTTTAGGCAAATTTGGCTCAGAACGGATGGATGATGATGGGATGATTGGTGGAATGGAGAAAGTAGGAGGAAACAGGAGAGCACGGAGAAAACCCACGCACACAATGTTTGTGTACTGCAAAACCCACATGGCACGATCAGGAATCAAACCGACGACCTCAAGCACCAGAGCTGAACCCGTTACCATTGAGCCAACACGGGAATTCTGGAATGGCGGAATTTCGGAAAATCGGAATTCCGGAATTGATTTTGGACTTCCGAACACCCCTATTGTCGGATGAGTAATAGACCAGTTTTTAAGGAAGTGCTCGTTTGAGGTAGGTTGGAGTGACTTTTGATTGACAGGTGATTTTTTTAAAAAAGAACTATAATTTCAGTAAGTAAGAGGCAGGAATTGAATTTTTAATGAGTGAGTTGACTTACGTGATTGGTGGATAAGACGATCTCCTTAAGTATTAACTAGATATTTCAGATAAGAAATGGTCTTATCAGTTTTATAATTATATTTCACATTGCATTGTCTGCAAGTTTTTTTGTTTTTAGTAGTTCCTTCTGAGAAAGCAGTGTAAACATTTAATAATAATTATTATTATTGTTATAGTACTATAAAATTTCTGAGTTTTAACATTTTGCTAAAAAATTATTCGAAAATGCTGAAATGTTTAAACAAGTTTTTGCAAAATTGCAAACATTTTTAATTTTCCGGGTTAAACCCTGGGTGCTTATATTGTACACTGACGGAAAATGAATTCCCAGCAACAAAAATTACGCTAGGCAAACGAAACTTTGATAGTAGATTAGTTGGCATTACATTAATAGAAATTGCGAAGTCACAATTCACAGGATGCATGAGCAGTCACGGGGGTTCAGTCAGGCGATTGGAAATGTTCGGTCGTTGACGGTTTCTTGGCGTATGTAGGAGTTGAAAAGCTACACTGGGCTCCTTTACTACATAGCGAACGCAGCGATTTACAGACTTTCGTATAAAAAAAATAAAAAATAAATAAATAAATAAAAAGCCTTTGGTAAACTTTATTTTTATATGGGCCAGTCTAGTAACTTTGTACTTCGGCCCGTCACGATTCGCCCATTTACAGTCAGTTAAAATCCACGCCCATGCCCCTGCCGGGAGTCGAACCCGGGACCTTCGAGCCGATGGCCTACCGCCGCAGACCGCTCGACCACCTGGCCGGCACAGACTTCCGTGTTTAGTTAAGTAGACATTGTGTAATCAATACACAATATACATGTTTACCACATTGGAATATACACAGTATTGGTTAAGTATTTTCATAATTGAGTAGGACGAAGACCACCTAAATTTGATGGTTTATAAAATATAATTGAAGGTAACACGATTCACACTCCAATCAGATTCTAGATTTCCAACTAATTAATTTTCTGTATCTACACACACACAAAGTCGGAGTGAAGAATGAGTAAAGAAGTATAATTTTAGGCAACGTTAACCAGAAGTCAATCACGCCATGGCCACAAAGAAATCTAGAGACAAAATTTGATTCTCCCCATGTACAGCTCACACAATCGCCTCTTTGTACTGAATATTAACAGCAATAACAAAGGGACGAATTTGTCAGGAATCGGTCCTGGCTTTATTCAAATATCATCTTGGCATTTGCCTGGTGCGACCGGGAGTAACTAGGAATAAACTCAGCTAGGATGTCCGAAAATACATTAACATTTCGAACAGAATTGAACCTGATAACCACTAATCTGTTGCATTGATTTGTCAATGCATATCCAACTTCCCATTCCCAATATACATCAATATAGCAAACTACCAAAAGGTTTTTGATATATTTTCCGGTAAATGGAGATATAATTATTTTAAACAGGATAAGAATCTAAGAATTATGTAACTCTGGGTTTAATAATAATAATAATAATAATAATAATAACTCTTACCTTTTTATTAGGCTCCAGGTAAATCGTACGTAGAGCGTTAGCTTAGTAATCCGAAGGTCCTGGGAACGATTCCAACGGCCGCTTTTTTAAGAATTCTTTTCCTGTCACACCAGGCAAATTCCGGAATGATTCGTTCAAAGTAGGCTCTGGTTGACATCCATTCATTATCCCAGCCTGAACCAAAGTTGTAGATTGTGCTATGATAAAAAACTTACAGTAAAGTTTAGGATATAGAAATTCAATATGACCTTTAGGCATCTAAGGGAGGGGAAAGGATCCAGGAAGGTGTCACCCAGGGCCTATGTTAAACGTTCCATCCCGGCATTTGCCAGGTGTAACTGAGGAAAAGCCCTGGAGAAACCTGAGTCAGGATGGTCGGCCGCTGGGATCGAACCCAGGATCTCCCGAATTCTACTTCAACTCTCTACCAGTGATCTACGGCGGCTCGGTTAGGATATGGAATATTTTAACAAGAAGTCTAGTCTCTCAATATCGATTCAAGAAATTCTAAATTGAAATATGAAGACAACATAGAAAAAGTATTTTTTCAAATTATGCTATAATATTAATAAGTTAGACATGACCTGTACAATTTATTTAAATAATATCTGGCATCACGTGTTTGACATCGGGCCGTGAAAGTTTGATTTTAGTTTTAAAAAATAATCTGTACAGTTAATAGTTTAGTTTATTATAAGTAACCGAAGTGATCCGTAATGTTTCTTACGTAGACCATGCAAACACCTACAGTTTTGAAGCTCATTTACTTCAGAAACCAGCTCCTTAAACCTGCAGTTATACTGGCTGCTATATCATGACAGACAAAAACAAATCTACGTGATAAATGGGTATTTTGTATCGAAGAATACAGCAGTACGAGACGAAATCTCACATTTATATGTATCCAAAAGGTATCAGACAGCATCAAAAGACAGAAAACACAAAAATCAGATCAAGCTTTGATTAAATTATCATTGGCCATAATTCCACTAATACTAAATTTGCACAAATGTTAAGACAAGAAAAATCGAGACTGAAATTCTTGTCTGTTAGCATACTTGGAGGAGACCCACCAAAATTTTAAGTTCCAATGTTTCATTTTTTAAAACAAAGTTTTGAACATTGTAAATAACTATAACAACTACCGCAACTCTTCTTAATATCAGTTACGGTATGTATTCTAATAGACAAGTTTGCATTGAAATTGTTTAGTCCACGCTTTTCAAGTTAATATACTTGGAGGAGATATCTTCATCTATTTTTTACGTACATATATGATTTTCGGGAAACACATTTTAGCGATAAAGCGTTCAAAACGCTCGTATTGGACCACTCTTTGTCTACGTTTTCGGTTCAATAAACACTGAATTTACTTTTGTGTGAAAAATGGTGTTTAAGAATTTCAACAACCCTTTTCTTGAAACTGATCTCTCTGTCGGCTAATGCTAATGAAGCGATATTTTAAGATCTTCTTTGTGTTTCTCAAGTATTTTACTTGCGCCTGTGGACCGTTACATTTTTTCTGACTCTCATCGCTGTAACATCATCTTGCAGAATCTGGACACGTTTAATTTCGTTTTCTGCTTCGATATTTTTATCGCCAATGATTTGTTATTGCTCTCGCAATGTTTGCTTGCTGAAGAACTAAACGAAACAAATTCAGTAGGTTTAAGGCATTTTTTTACGAGGAGATATTTCTCAAGTGTCTCAAACGCTCACTTTCGAATGTTCCTGTTTTCGACCTGGGAGTTGCAGACCATTGCACTAATTAACGGAAAAAGAAAACAATCTCTACATCCTATATACATAATGTTTTTCGTAGATTCACGCTGTCAAATACTCAATAGCATGTGCCGTTAGCTGGTTCCTCTGTGTGTACAACTCCGGATGACGTCACACGAGCTCCTACCCACAACCCCAGTTTTCAGCTTCGGAGAGCCAAGACTGCACTTATTTATTAGTTTATTATATACTTACTTTGTGCGCAGTGCCTTGGCACATGCGGATTGAACTGTTCCACTGGACACTTGTGAAGCTACTCGTAAGGGTTGTATCATTCTTAGAGGATGTGGTAATGTCTGTCACGAGTATACATAATGCTTCAAAGGTGACAACAACGTGCATATTGAGCGATTAACCCAATTTGAAGGTAAATCTTCGAGGAGTTTTATTTCTCTTTCGTGAAATTGCGATAATAATGACTTGAGATGTTTCTTACTATACAGGAGTTCGAAACAATGGTATATAACTATCAAGCCACACTGATTCGTCTGCACTACTGGAAAGTGGCCGCATCCACATAAGGTATCCTGTGGCGTGTTTGCCGCTCACTCGTTCCTACCGTCGTCCGTCGCGTCGCACTAGAGCCTATTGGAGAGCAGATGTTTCTGCCTCTGTACCTGTAATATACGTACACGGGTCAGTAGGAGGCCTGGTAAGTTTCATCCGTCAACATTCTGGACCGACCCCAGGCGATGGTATGGGGAGTGATCTCCCTGACCACCCTCGTTGATCCTCAGCATCGTGTCAGTGAACGTTTACTCAGAATTTTAATAATCCGTTGTGCTGCTATTCATGAACGGTATCGGGATGCCTGCTTTTCAAGATGGGAACGCGTTACGCCGGCCGGCAAGATCATTAGATCTTTCATCCATGAAGCGTATATGGGAGATGATTGGACGCTATCTTCGGGCTCATCAGCAACCAGCGGTAACTACCGGTCTCTTCGTTCCGTAGGCGTGAACACCATCCTACATCATTACATTTGACATCTCTACGGATGCATTTTGGATTGCGTGCCTCATTCAACTTAGCGGTGACGACAGTGACTTTAAATTTTGACATGGAATTGGACTCACATCCTGCATGTTCTTACTTTATAAGTTGTATAAATGTAGTACACCATGTTGACTTATCTGCTGTCAGTGTTTCATTCACCGAGCCTAACTCCTTGGTGTTCCGATTTCGTTTTCTGTCAGTGTATAAGATAGGGTACGTAGGAACTTTTACTACTCATATTACCTTCTGCACTAACAATTGTATATTCAATATATTGCAGATATAATATACCGGTAGTGCTTTTAAAAAGTTGTATCTAGGAAATCGCGACAAAATACACTAAGAGTGTAATTTACGATCAGAAGGAAGGAATTTACTTAAAGCTTATTTGTTCCAAATGAGAACACACACACACAGTAACTTCGAGCTTTAAAAGTCCTTATTCTTGACGGCAGAAGAAACGACGGACACGTGCAGATTAAATAAAAGATTAAGAAGATAGTTGCGCCGCGTTGCGGACGACACATCAAGCTTGAACCGTTGGCTGCTGTACAGCGTGTGATTTCAGGAGCTTGGAACAATTGACAACAATTGGGTGTAAGTTCGGGAGGTTATCATTGAAGGAAATGTGTTGAAAATGCAGAGCAGACGGAAAGCTTAGAATTATTGAAGGTTAAGGCCAGGTTTCATTTTTGCGCTCAGCCATAAATAAAGGCCCTCTCCCACATACGGCGTGTAGAGTTGCTGGTTACAGGGGGCAAAACGTGTATTATGGCTTGAATGTATGTTACCCTCTGTTCAAAATCTCCCACACATGTAGGTTCATTCCATGTTTCTCACCTGTTTTATATTCCAAGTCAACTTTGTATTTATTGCTGTACAGCAACTTAAGGATTGAGACATTCTGTCAACAACTTTTACCCTGGCTTTGGTTAATCAACGGAAATATACCCCTTAATTTAATTCCAAGTACAATCTCTGCAAGTTACCTAGTGTGAGAAACCAGAAAACGTGTCACTATGGCCGGGCCCAGGTTTCGGTTCGAGGAATTCACGATTTTGAGGAGATTGTTCTCAGTTCTTGTTCTTAGTCCTTGAACGTTGCATCTTGGGAGGCTTGGACACAAATATAAGGCCAATAGAAATTTTACAAGAGACTCAGTTATTAAGTGCCCCATATACACACTTTTTTTTTTCGTAATAGTTTGCAAAATTTTGTTCAGCGAAGAAGTCAAATTAGTGCTTTCTGCAAAACTTTTGTTTTTTAGATGAATCCAAAGTTAAAACCGAACTTAATTCCTTACCCCGACAGCTCATATAGATTCAGCCTGCTGCGCTTTCGTTCAGCGAGGGCGTCATGTTTAGGGTTACCAACTGGAAATTGTCAGATGCGGACAAAACTCCGAAAAGAATTGAACTTTTTTTTAAAAAATGTCGGTAACATTGAATTGCTTGAAGAATATTTTTATTTACAGAATCAAGTTCGTCATGTACTTTCTACCTACAAAAACACGTCGTAAAATGCAGAAACGGAAAACAGTAACTATAGCTCAGTCGATTCTTCTCATTTTAATCGAGTGCCAGATATCGACAGTAATACCAGCCACGCACACTAGCGTTACTCATTTTACTCGTATTTTTAAAATACCGGACTTTTTTTTTTAAAAGAAAAAAAAAAAAGATGCCGACCTGACACTACTAGATAACTTAAAAAGCCAGACATGTCCGGTAAAATCCTAAAGGCCTTTTATACATGCTTATGATCTCATTTTAAAAAATACTAATATTCATGAGTATTAAAAATTATGTACTGCAAAAAGTATTGACGAGTGCAGCAATATTGTGTCGTACAGAACCGATATTTATTAGTTTTTGACAACCCAAAAGTCGTTAACGTTAAAAATACAATGATACTGTTCTTGTCTTAACTTTTGGCATTTTTCGGATGGGGGCCAGGAAGTCGAATAACTGGCAGGATTAAACTTTCCGTCCATTCCGCTTCCTTACAGTACCTACAGCTTTAGGAAGTAATGGTATTTAAATTCCATTTCCCAATACAACAAAGAAAATTAACTATTCGTTTGTACGCTAAATCCTTTCTAAAACAAAATATTCATTCTGTGAGGTGTTCTGCCAGCATGTTCCTAAGCACGTCTCTCGGCGAACCTCTTGGGGCAGGGATGGGAAGGGTAACGCCAAGAGAATTTGTCCAGGTACTATCCCGGCATTTGGTTGCTGATACGAAAACCTTTGAAAGCCATTCAGGGTGGCCGGTAGCATGACTCGAATTTGCGTGTCTTCGTAGTGCCGTTCCAAAGTTAGCGACCGCAACCACTAGACCACGCAGACTGTATTATGTAAACCTTGGTAAAGGGCCTGTTTGTATATATGAAGACTAACTTGATTTGAGTTGCTTGAAAATCTTAAGTATTGTTAAATTCAGTATACAATCAATAATAATGAAGTCTAAAAGAAAATCGTAACTTTGAATATACATATTAGCTGCCATGGCGGTCCGATCGGGCCGGCAAAGGCGTTGGAGAAAATAACATGTGTCAGTCCAGTCGGAGCGACAGATGTTAATTCTGTTGATTTCCGCATGGGCGCTGCGTGCTTATAAAGCCACCACCTATCCACGCGTAATGCAACTATTTGAAGCGTATTACATCTAGAGAAGTGCTGAAACAGTTTGTGGTGTAAACTCAGCCGGAGTTTTTTGTCACTAGGATGGATTGAACTATTTTTATTTGTAGCCATTTTGTTTGCTTGGTCCTATCGACGTCTTACTTTTTTATGTATTTGCCCTTGAACTTAGAGTTGTATCATTGAAGGAGGACTGTATAGTTTTCAAACAAAAAATGTGCGCAAAATGATATTTGCTCCTCGTAGTTGCCAGCTACTGAAAATAATAGCCAGACAAAAGCGAAAAGAAAGCCTTGTCGGTTCTATCGACTCCCAAACTTTTGTTCCTGGAACTGACTTTATTTCCATGGGATCTGTCATGGAAAGGTATTTTAAGTACTAAAACGTTAAAACATTCTAAAAGCAACACCGAGTGAGTATGGCGCTACAGGGAGGAAATAGAAAACACCCTTTGGCACTTGACATGTTAAAGCCTTAATTATCCATATTAATTCAATTTTTAAACCTTGTTCTGTTTCATATCATAGGTATTCAATCTAATTGTAAGTGAGGTTAGGTTAATTGAATGTTTTCCTTTCCGTATATTTGCAGTACCACCAATGTTAGATGAGTGCATCGAATTTTTAGAGCACAGAAAGAGTCAAAAAGAGGACTTTAAATACGAAGTTATTGTAGTGAGTGATGGAAGCAGAGACAAAACAGCCGAAGTGGCTCATCAGTATGTGAAGAAGTTTGGGTCTAATACAGTGAGAGTTCTAAACCTTCAAAAAAATCGAGGAAAGGGAGGTGCTGTAAGATTGGTAAGTTATGAGAATTGAGACAATGGAAAAGCCATTGATATATATGCCTGTATATTTGTCAAAATATGAATTCTGTAATTTAACCAAAAAAATATATGTCCTTATGTAGTAGTAAGTAGAACCAAACACGTTCCAGTACGAGTACTAAACACCAATCTATCGTGTACGAGTCAGGTGACGGCATTGGTGACGTAGTTCGGCAGTCAGATTGAAGTCAAAAGAGTGCTAAGCAAGCTGATAGGCAAGCCTTCGTATCCTAATACATAAACTTTTGAACAAAATAATAATAAATTTACTGTGCAAGGCCCAAATGGTACTCAAAGATTATAATAGAACAAGGTAGTAAGTAGGTGTACCAGAGAAACTAAAGTTAAAACAACCTTGCACTGAGAAATGTAGTTCTAAAAGTTTGTCTAGCGTTTAATGGAAGATACAAATTCAAACCTTCTTACCTGTATAAGAGAATCTTATTTGCACTTTTTTTTTCTGTCTGACATGTGGTCATGTTACTCTTCGTGCTGTATATCACCAAGAGTGATGATAATAGTAATTATTTGTGCAGAGCTAGTGTCCCCGGTGGGTGAGTGGTAACGCTTGCTGCCTTGTAATCAAGGGATCCGGGTGGGGACACAAGTGATTCGGAACCCACGTTAAACTGTAGGTCCGGTCCTTAGTATCTTACCAGCTCGTTTAGGACGTTAATAACAATTCAATCATTGTGCAGAGCTAGCACTGGTCACATTTGTCACCTTTAATAACTTTTTCTTTTAGGCATTTTTCAACATTGCTGTGTAATCTTTAGATTATCCATGGATATTGTGTCAACAGTTACATCAATGTTTTGAACATCTGAATTATATGCAGAATTGTGAATTTTTAATATTACAGTGGGTTGTGTCAATAAATGTACAATTAACCTAGGAAACTCATGATCTTTGAGTTCGGGTGTGGCAATCCCGGGTTTCCTAGCTGGTTCCAACAATTCTTCATCTTTTGTTGGTTCCCTGTTTCGTCTTCTGCTTTCATTTCCCCTAAACTTTGCTTTTTGTAAGCTTCCAAACTCGATAGATGTAAGGGAGGGGATTGGAAATCTTCCCAGTTGCATTCGGTTCTCATTCATACCCAGTTTTCTTTTACATACTACACAAATCCATTAGACACAGGGCCTGCAGTTTAAATTGTTATCTCATTATATACCATGCTTAAACATTGTCATTTCCGTGAAGAAGTTTTTATTGTCCATGTCTGGGATGAAAGTTGCATTCTGAGGTGATTTGGATAGCTTGGTAGCAGAGCAAGAGAGAGAGAGAGAGAGAGAGAGTTAAAAAAGATGATTTGCAGGAAAAGTGTTTGTGCAAATTTGAATTTGGTAATCTTTGCAAGTGAAAATATTTACATTCCAGGGTCTTGCGAGAGTGTGACTTCAGACTTCCCAGTTGTTGCATCTTCTTCTACAACAACCTACTTCATTGGTGCATCATCCCCAGGACAATGGGCAGATGTTCTGTGAAAAGTGACTGGTTCTTCAAGGAGGATGGAACCGGAGCCAAGGTGCCTGAGTGGGCAAAAAACACAGTGATCATGAAGTGCATTGTGTCGTGTGTGATATTGTCATAAATGTGGAAAAGAAAGGCTTTCGGGCTCTGAAACAACATGCTGTGACATCAAGACATAAACAGTTATTTTGTACAAAAATGGTACCACAACAGCTTCGTCTTACGTCTTCATCTTGCAGTTCACTACCTTCTGTGAACAGTGGCAGTTCATCACCTTCTCTTCCAACAGTAAAATTACATAATGCCAGGGACAGTACCAGTATTTCTGAAACCATATGGGTATTCAAAAGTGTTTGTTCCAATTATTCAGCTGCTTCATGGAAAGGTATTCGTAATCTTTTTAAGGCTATGTTTCCCGGAGCTGTTCCACAAAGTTTCAGTTTGAGTAGAACTAAATTCTAGTACATTCTAACTGAAGCCCTAGAACCTTATTTTAAAAACCAGCTGCTGAATGACATGGATAATGCCTATTATTCACTGTGCTTTGATGAAACAACAAACAGTGCTGGTGCAAAAGAGTTAAAAACTGTGATTCGGTATTTGTCAGCAGCTCAGAATAAAATTGTGAACCATCATTTACAGACATTTTTCATTGGTAAAGTAATATCTGAGGAATATTGTTGGTAAACTTACAAGCGCATTAGATTCAGCAAACCTCATTTTGCATAAACTATTAATGCTTGGGAGTGATGGCCCAAATGTAAACAAGAAAGTAATGAGACTGCTTAATGAACAATTGTGTGTTGTAATAAAAAAAGAAAACTTATTGATGTAGGCTTCTGTAATATTCATCATCTACATAATGCTTTCTTGAAAGGACTGCATCATCTAGGAGAGGATGCTTCTGATCTGATTGTGTCTGTATATAACTTTTTCAGTGGTTGGCCGTCAAGAATGGAAGACTTCTCAGACATACAGCATTCATTGGGATTACCTAGGCTTCATTTCATAAGGCATAGCCCATCTAGATGGTTAACCCTGGAAACAGCTGCAGAGAGAATGCTCCAGCAGTGTTCAGAAATACTTTCCTAGCTTCCAGCAGTGGATACAGACACATTGTTCAGGTCCTGAAGAAACCCACAATGAAAGCTGAACTGACAATTTTCTCCACCGCACACATTTTTACCCAATTCACCGGAACTTTCCAGAAATATGAGCCAGTGATATAATTGCTTCACAGTGAAATAAAGAGAATTGTTAAGATGTTGCTAGGAAGAATTTGTAAACCATCAGTTTTGAAGACTTGTGAACTATCAGAAGAAATTTTACAGGAATCCAATGTACTGCCTCTAAAAGGCATGGTTTGTGGTGATGATGTTACAGCAGCTCTCCAGCAGGTTTCTGAAAAGGACCGCCTTCAATTCTTGACGCATGTTAAGGTGTATTTTACTGAGGCCTGCAAATACATTCTTCTTAAAGTCAACCTGGCAGGATCAAGGAATCTGCAGCATTTCCGGTGTCTTCATCCATGTAACAGAACATCAGCAGAAAGTTTCAGTGATATTGTAAGCATCGTAAAAGCGTTGCCACTGGATATTGATTGTTATCAGCTAGTGGATGAATGGAAGCTTCTCCAGTTAGAAACCACCATAAGTTCAAGTACAAAACAAACTCGAATAGACAGTTATTGGAACCAATTCATCAGTATGAAATGTATGACAGGAGAACCAAAATATCTGCAGACAAGTAAAGTGGTTAAAGCAGCTCTAGCGCTGTCTCACGGGAGTGCAGAGGTTGAGAGGGTTTTTTCTGCATCCAAAAGATATCTTACAGAGGACCGGGCATCACTCTCAGAAAAAACTGTCAATGCAGTTATGACAGTAAAAGATACAATCAAATTGTATGACAACAACCCAGAAAAAGTACCTATGACAAAAGAGCTGCTTTCTTTGGTGCAGTGTGCATACAAGAAATACCAGACCTATGTAGAAGACGGAAGAAGGAAGGTGGCCGAGCGGTCTGCGGCGGTAGGTCATCGGCTCGAAGGTCCCGGGTTCGAGTCCCGGCATGGGTGTGGATTTTAACAGCTAAAGGCGAATCGTGACGGGCCAAAGTCCAAAGTTACTAGACTGGCCATATATTAAATAGTTTACGAAGATTTTTTGATTTTTCTTTTTTTTTCGCGAAAGAAGGAACAAAAGGAAAAACAAAAATATGAAGAGGAAAAAAGAGCAGCTCGGGAAGTAGAATGTCAAGAAAAACTTGCAGTGGAGAAGAAGGAGATTTCATCATGTGAAGAAATACTAAAACAAAAAAGACAGCAGGAACAGGAAAAACTTATTGCAGCTTATAAGCTGACCTCTGAAAATAGTGAAAGACTTAATTTTGTCTTACAGAAGAAAGACTTTCAAGAAGCAAGACGTGCCCAGGCCATATTGACAGGTGCTCTTCAGGTCCAGAAAGAACTTCAGAATCAGAAACAAGATGCAGATGCTCCCCAGTCTAGAGTTGATAAAAAAAAAGTGCTTTAATAACATCATATTTTAACAATAAATCAAAGAATAAAACTGTGAATTACTCAAATGTAATTTTCTATGCAATTACTTGCTTATTATTTTTATCTTACCTTACTTTCAATACATGACTTGTGTTATGATTTAAAATGTTTATTAATAATAGTTGAAAGTTCGTAAAGTGTACCGAAGTTATGTAATTATAAGTAAATAGTGGCCAAACCCCATCCAGGATCAGTATTAACTGTATGTTGCAGCTTTTTTACTCAGAAATGTCATTATTTCAGTTAGTAAGATGCACTGAAGTCACTAAAAAAGGGCACTAGAAATTTCGAATAAGGTCAAAAAATGCAACTGAACTTCGAAAACTTCCACAAATGATTTGGCAAAAACTATACTAACACCTTGAACACAGCAAAGTTACTGCACATCACTCAGAACGTGTCTCTACTGGTTGAAAATAAATGGAAAAGGAACTACTTGTAGAAAAGTTATTTCAGATTTCACAAAAACAAGCATTGAAATAGGCACTATTCATTGAAATGTGCAGAATAGGCAAAACAAAATTTACTGTAGGCAGCCTATAACACCCCAAAATAAACTTCTGTAAAATTATCTTTATAATTTCTCTAACGTAAAGGAACGAGACGATTGGACGATTTATAGATGTTCTTCGGAGGACCTAAAACGCAAAATTTTTATACGAGACAATGCTTCGAGACGAAGGGCCGCCCAAACAACAAGGAAATATATTCACGCGGATGAAATAATTCGCCGTATTGTAAGAAATCGTGAAACTGTTGACATTGTAGAATACTTGCACTTTTGGGCCCATCATTCAGTCATGGAATGATAATAAATAGTGAATATAACATAAAACAGAATAAATTTTTCAATATCTATATTAGATTCCACTGTTGATTTCTTTCCAATATGTCTGTTGCAAATACGTAGTAATGTGCAGTAATACAAGGTTATGAATATGCAAAATGCCTATTCTGTCTATTTCAATGTATAGTGCCTATAAATGCCTATTTTTATGAAATCTGAACTACAAACAGTTCCTTTTCTTTTCAACCGGTCGCGGTAGAGAGAAACTCTGCATGATGCGCAGAAACTTTGTTGTGTTCAAGTTTTATTCTAATTTTCGCCAAATTATTTGTGGAAGTTCCACAAGTTTAGTTACAGTTTTTGACCTTATTCTAAATTTCTAGTGTCTTCTTGTGATTTTAGTGCCTATATCTAAACACCTAGGCTCTAGTTACGAAATACATGTAACTTATTTAAATAAACGGTTTTGCCCGCAAACTGCCGCGCCCAAATGTCCTGCTCCGTTCAATGAAAATGTAGACAAATCAGGAATTCTATATTTTCGTCTTTTTCACCGATCGTTTGTTTCTCCCATAATAGTAAGTTCATTAAGTTTAGAATACGCTTTTAAAAGTAAATTATTGGGTGTAACTATAAACGAAAAGCTAAAATGGGATGATCACATTCTTGAACTTAATAAGAAAACTGAATGGTGTCGCTTCATCATATGACCTTAATTTTGATTTCACCAGTTAGAATATTGAATGTGTATATATAATATATAATAATTATATATAATATATAATAATATATATTATATATTAATATATAATACTATTAATATATATAATATATAATAAGAATTAATATATAATAATTATATATGTTATAATAATATAGATTAATATATAATACTTATGTAGTCAAATATATGTGCAATACCTACGTAAATTATAGAATCAACCGACCATGTTCAAGCATTTGTACGAACAATAAAGAATTGAAATTGGACTTGGAACATTGATTACAAAGTACAGTCTCCCGACAAACTCTGCTCTCATTATATTGTGCAAACTATTTTATACCCTTACTAGCTTTGAAATAATATTGGGTCTGGGAAAAAGTTCGTGACGTTTCCCCGATAGATGGCGTCAATTGCAAATACCTCAGGAAACACAGATCGCAGCGCCACCACTAAACGCTCGTTGGAAAGGTGACACTTGGAGCGTTACAGTGAGTGTATAAACAGCGAAATTGGTGCAGTGGTTGGAAAGTTGTTTGCGTGTGAAAATGGGGAACAGTAAGGTCAAATTGCGGTATATTTTGCAATATTATTACGACAAAGGAAAGAACGCTGCGCAGGCGTGTGAAAAAATTGTGCTGTGTACGGAGAAGGTACTTTATCAAAATGTACTGCGCGGAAATGGTTCGCTCGCTTTCGTTCTGGTAATTTTGATGTGAAAGATGAGCCACGCTCTGGTCGTCCAATCATTGAAAAAGCTGATGAAATTCTTTAAAAGGTCCAGCAAGATAAGCATATCAGCAGTGTCGATATTGGTATGGAGCTAGGCATTGACCACAAAACTGTGTTGAACCATTTACACAAAGCTGGCTACAAAAAGAAGCTCGATGTATGGGTTCCGCATGAGTTGAGCGAGAAAAACATGATAGACCGAATGAACATCTGCGATGCGCTGCTGAAACGCTATGAAAATGAGCCATTTCTGAAGCGTGTCATAACCAGTGATGAAAAATGGATCACGTACGACAATCGGAAGCGTAAAAGATCGTGGAGAAGGGTTGGTGAGCCGTCACAAGCATTTCTCGAAGTCCGGATTGACGCCGAACAAGGTGATGCTGTGTGTGTGGTGGGACTGGAAGGGAATCGTCCACCATGAGCTACTTCCAGTTGGTCAGACGATTAATTCTCAACACTGTGAACAACTAGAGAGAATATGCCAGGCAATTGAAAGAAAATGGCCTGAATTGAATAATAGGAAAGGTGTTATCTACCATCATGACAACACCCGACCACATACTTCGTTGATGACCAGTCAAAAATTGCCCGAGCTTGGTTGGGAAGTTTTGATGCATCCACCGTATAGTCCAGATATAGCACCCTCGGACTATCACTTGTTCCGATCTCTGAAGAACTCTCTCAATGGAATTAAGCTGGTTTCACAAGAAGCCTGTGAAAACCACTTGATTCAGTTTTTCAACCAGAAACCACAGAAGTTCTTCACCGGTGGCATCATGGCTCTACCCGCAAAATAGCGAAACATTGTCGATAATAATGGAGCATATTTGGGTTAAATAAATTAATTTGCATTCTATAAGAAAACCAATTGAAATTTACTAAAAAACGCCACGAACTTTTCCCCATACCCAATATTTTGGGGTGCATCACGTGTTAGTGTAAATACTCTTCGTATACAAAAGAAGGTTGTTAGAAGTATTTTTTAACATGACCCCGAGGTCATCATATAAATATGGGTTTAAATCTAAAGAAAAAAGAAAAAGCTAACAGTTCCATTCCATGCCTATATATTTATAACAGCGTACTATTTACAAAGAAAAATAGTAACTGATTTAGTTGTACGACGAATATACACACTTATGAATTTATGATACATGACAAAAATCAAACATATTTGTAGAAAGACAAAATTTCGGAACTACTTATTCTAGTGTTTACTCTTTGTGTACAAGGTTGTATAATAAACTACCCATTTACCTGAAAGAGTATTGGCAATATTAATGAGTGTAAATCTGAGCTATTCAATATGTTGGTAAATGAGGGTTACTATGCTGTCAATGATTATTTGAGTGAAGACTCAAATAATATGTAATAATTTAAAGTGGTGTAAATTGTACTCAATTTTAAAATTAAATATGTTTCGTGTATAAACATTGACGAGTCTTATGTCACGACCTGTATATACAGCACAGACAAATAAATTTTGATTATATTCTATTCTGTTCATCAAGGCTGTAAAATGCCTACCATGGATACAAACTTAACCTGGTGTCAGTCTAGCCAAAAAACCGTCAAGTGGCGTTTATCAAATCACATGTGAATGCAACAGTCGGTATAGAGGCATGACAAAGGAAATCTTCAAGTAAGTGTTAAAGATCGTATACGTAACATAAAATAACATCAGTTCCATGTCATCTGAAAACATCAACACGCAGTATAACAGATGCTGAGATTTACATAAAACAGACGCATATAAGGAGCGGATAGTTTATGAAAGCGCATAAATGCACAAAAAGAGCCAGAGCTTAACTTAGATGAAGGACAGTTAGATGAAATATGGATACTCATCTTAAAAAGACTACAGTAATACACTTACAGCGTTTTAATTGCCTTTTATTTTCATTTTATTGAAAATGCATACATAGTTTTAATCTCACACCACTCTTATACCCTGAACACTGTCACAAGTTTTTTTTTTTTTTTTTTTTTTTAATCATTCCGTACGAAAGACGTGCCAAGACAGTCCGTCATCTTGATTTACCTTCATCGCGCCGTTGACTAGATTATTGTCTGCATTTTCGTCTCCTTTTACTTACTGTTTTAGACATAAATATGTAGACAACTTGTTTTATGAAAGTACTCGTGATAATAATTTTAATAGTAAGTGCTTTTGGAATATGGAAGGTAAGACTACGGTATGTTGTTTTAAGAAGCTGTTTTCTTTCCTTGAATTTAAGATCGTGAGGAATTTCTGCAAAATCGTTTAATTTTTAAAAGTAGTATAAAGCAATATTCTAAAAGAAATTTTGTAAGTTTAGAACTATTATGTTCTATTATTTACAATTATTCTCATTGGCCCTTTTCATATTTGATTTCAGGGCATACAGAACGCACGTGGAGCTGTGATTCTGTTTGCTGATGCTGATGGTGCTACAAAGTTTGCAGACTTAACCAAATTAGAGACCAGCTTGAAGAGTTTACTACGAAGTACGTATTTATTTCCTCAGTTTTATTTCAGTAGTGCAAATTGCGTTTCAGTATATTCATCAACAAATTAAAAAAATAAAAGTGCAGTGTGATCATTTCCGAGTTTATGATCCCTTCAATTTCGTATTGATTCATATAGTTTTATTCCGATGTATTTGTTGCAAATTTTATTCCAAGCAAACACACAGATGAGAATGGTGATGCCCCGTTTTGTATTATAGGTACCACTTAAGTATTCTCAAGGTTGGACTGACTAAAATACACTTAGTCAAGGCCAACATAAGAACGGTTTACTCCTTTGACCTCCCCAAAACGATTACCAGGCATCGACCTTCATGACTTGTGTCTTAGACTACCGTTAGTGATACGTTTTAGTCTTGAACTGTTGTGAAATCAGTCGCAGATGTGCATCGGACATTTAAAGTAAGTTCAGATTCTAGGTTGTGTTAGTGACAAAACTACCCGTAAAGCGTACATTGTTCGCATCACTGAATAACATGAAAAAAAAAAAAAAAAACACAGAATTTAAAAAAATAATGTAGTTTTTATCATTATTTATTTATTGTTAATTGTCGTTACCTTTGATATTTTCGGAATTTGTCCTCATACATCGTCTTCATATTAGCTCAATGGCATCGAGTATGTTTGTTTTGTTACGTACGCGATTTTAATTGAACTTAAGGCAAATGATGTGATAAAGTCAGAATGGCAGATAAATCAAAATATCATCAAAATTAATTCCAATTTTGGTTCTTATTTTCTTCTGTATAAATTGCTCATAGCTGCATGAGCCAGCAAGTCACATAAGTAGTTGTTTTCTGGGAATGAACAGAGTCCTTTGAAAGTCATTTAAGTCTCTTTTAAGGGCTTTGGATTTTAGTCTTGTTCATGGTTTGAATCGTATCCTTGTTCGTGCAGATTCGCTTAATGTCCTGCGAAGTCTCGAGAGCATGTACAATGAACATCCGCTCGTGCATGAAATCCTATCGAAGACACATTCCATCCGCTCTGCTGGTGATGAGATGCTCTTTTCCTGGATACCAAGTCATGTTTGTATCCATGGTAATGAATTGACAGATCACGCTGCTCGTGAGGCCTCTTTAGGAACTAATATTGACATTCAGCATATTTCTTCCCAGGACATGCTGATATATTATCAACAGGTTACGCGGACGTTGCTGTCAATAAATTGAAGGAAATTAAACTTACCGTAGCTCCTTGGAAATCTTGCCGACATTGTAGGCGTGAAGGAGTGCTTTTATATCGCCTACCGATAGGACATAGTCGCTTGACTCAGTTATCCGTGGCGACGTTTGGATCCACGATGCAGTATTGTAATTACTGCAATGTAGTTTTAAGTATTCCTCACGTGATTTTAGAATGTCGTGGATATGGTCATCTGAGACAGCGATATAACGTCCCCAACTACTTGTCGTCCGTCCGTGGATCTGATCCTCGCGTAATAGATAGAGTTTAAGGATATTTACGAGAGGCAGGTCTCTTAGCTTCTGTTTGAGATGGTCATGTCTAATAGCTGCTATGTTTTATCTTGAAATGTACATAAATATAAAATCCCTAATTTCTGTCTGTCTCCATCCAGGAGTTTTTAGGGGATTTCCCGTTGGTCTACAATGCTGAATCTGGCATGAAGATTTGTGGTCACGTCAATTTTTCGGGAAAAATCCAAAATTTACAAATATCCCCTAATGTTCCCCAATAACACCCCAGTAAATATTCAGTTCATCGTTAATAACAATGAAATTAATCAATTGTTACCATTTTTAATTTCGAAAAATAATATGAATTAAATAAATAGTTTGGAATTTGTATGTGTAAATTTGGATTATTGCAAACTAGAAATATTTAGATTTAATGTTCAAAAGCGTAATTAAAGTAGTAATAGTAGTTGGATGAGTAGTACTATTGTAGTAGTAATAATAGTTGCAAGAGGAGTAGTTGTAGTTTTTGTAGTAGTGGTAGTTAACACCTTTGGTAAACTTTATATTGTATTGACCATTTGAGTAACTTTGACTACGGCCCTTCACGATTATTTGAGTGCAGTGCTTATTAAAATCCACAAACATCCATGCCCCAGGTGAGATTCGAACCTCTGACCTTCGGGACATTGCCGTAACGCCCCAGAAGTGTTTTTAGTAGTGAAGCTGTTTGTGTTGCCAACTAATAAGAATTATCTTCTATCTCTCTATATAAAAATGAATGTTACGATGTTTGAGTTAACACCACACCAAAACGGCTTAACCGATTGCAATGATTTTTCGCATATGACTAGATAATGGTCCACCTTGAGCTTTAAGCATATTTGTATTAACAAGAAGTGACTGTATCGCGAACTAATTAATAAAAACAGTAATTTCATTGTTATAACAATGCAATAAATACATTGTTTCCATTTTTAAATTAAAGCAACAATTAGAAATAAATAAATAAATATTTTAGTGTTGTTCTCAATCCAGTGATCTCTTTCTGGGTGATGAAATTATCTTATCTCAGCGTGGAGTCCAGCAGGGTAATCCACTTGGTCCCGCTCTTTTTGCAATTAACCTACAATCTATCGTTAATTCAATAACCACCTAATTGAACTTATGGTATTTGGACTATAGTACTATCGCGGGCGATCCTGACCTAGTCCTTTCAACTGTACATAACATTCGAGACTCATCGTCAGAAATAGGCCTACCTCTGAATTTTTCAAAGCGTCAGTATATCTCCTTCGTGCATCTTTTTCTATTCCCCGTTTAATGTATTTTTGCGTTGTTCTCCATATTGGCGGGAAGAAACATTATTACAGAATTATGATTGTGTTTTACAGCCTCGAATCGATCCTCAACTGCTCTGAGTACTAGCGCCTGACTTCAGGCTACTTTGCCCGTTCCTTTGGGTGGATTTGGTATTCGTCGGGTGATGGATTTGGCAATTCCGTCTTTCCATGGATCTCGTTGTCTTGTTGAGTGTATCCTTCCTCCGAATTTTTGCCTTGACCCCGACGTTTCTGTTCAGGATTGCACAGCTCAATGGTCTAATTTAACTTATTTGGATTCTCCTTCTTTAGACCTCAAGTAGTTCTCAGACTATTTTGGATGATCCAATTATCAAATGCATCCAGTCGATTCTATTACAATCTCCCGGTTGTCTTGAAGATAAAGTCAGACTTCTTGCTACTTTTTCACCAGAGTCTGGCGTTTGGCTCCAGGCCCTGCCTTCTTCTCGTCTTGATCTCCACTTATCCAATGAAAGTTTTCGTATTGCTGTTGCCATACGTTTAGAAACTGACATCTGCGTGCCTCACTCTTGTCCAGCTTGCAGGGCGTTCGTCGATCAATGTGCCTCCACGGTCTCTGTTATGTACGCAGTGCTGGTAGACATATGCGTCACGCCAGTGTCAATGACGTAATTCTTCAAGCTCTTATTTCTGCTGACGTACCTTCAGTGCGTGAACCATCTGGTTGTAGCCGTTCTGATGGTAGAAAACCTGATCGTATGACATGGAAAAGAGGAAGATCATTATTATGGAATTTCACTTGTGTCGATACTTTTGCCCTTTCGAATCTTCCTCATTCATCTTTGCGAGCCGGTAGTGCGGCTACACGTAGAGAGGTTAAAAAAAAAAAAAAGAATATAGTAATATGTTGGATAAATTCATTTTCGTTGTCATTGCAATCGAGTCAAGCGGTACTTTGGGCACGGAGGGCCTCAGTTTTATCAGACACATTAATCTTGTTTCCGGCAATGCTCGCGCAACTATTTTTCTATTACAGAGTATCAGTATCGCCGTTCAGCGTAGGAATGTTTCTTCTATCCTTGGTACGCTGCTTCTTTTGAAGGAATTAGAGATTTTTCTTCTTTAAATGATAGATGGACTTCTTTTTTAATGCTCATGTGTACCTCATCTCTATTTATAAATTTTAAATTAATCTATAAATTTTAAAGGAAAAAAAAATTGTTTATATTTTGTAACGTTTTAAAGCATTGTAGTAGTAGTAGTAGTAGTAGTAACAGCTCTAACAAATCTACCCCATGGGGCGCGGCCCCCCGGAGAGTTTGGCTACGATAAAGGGGGCGCAGCCCGCCAAAACTAACTAAGTTAAGAGCGCAGCCCTCCATGGGGTAGTGAGTATTGGTGTCAGTCCCGATGACTTTTTCCAACATATATTATTCACCCCGTACTAACGGGCGGTACTTGAGCTAGTATTATATAAAATTGAAAGTCTGTGTGTATGTTTGAACGTTATACACTTCCAACAATTGAACAAAATTTAGCACACATGTTCCTTACGACCTAGAAGGATTAACTACGGTATTAAATGGTTGCAACCCCCTCCCCCCAAAAGGGGGTGAAATGGAGTGGGGTGCGAATGCAACTCGGAAACCGCTTGAGTTAGGAACATAATATTTGGCATGAAAATTCTTCGTTTCAATGCATTAATAACGGCTATCTTGAGTTTTTCGATTCGACACTTCTCCGAGGGTGAGGGGGCGAAAAACTCCTAAGGAGAGGACTTTAAACTTGGCAAGCGTGTTACTTAGGACAAAGAACAATTAATAAAAAACACTGAACTGCTGAACAAGACTATATTATTCGTAAAAAATTAAATTACATGTAACGTTTCGACCTTCTAGCCAAGATCCTCATCAGACATACACAGCAGTTGTTCAGCAGTTCAGTGTTTTTTGACCTTAATTGCAAGACATGCAACTATGTTTTGTTGTCAGTTTGAAATGGGCC